>JACEVL010000713.1:0-119630 GCA_020284085.1 Aporrectodea caliginosa
ATGTCATAGCAGGAATTTGTGAGGGCCGATTCACAATTTGAAGGCGCCGTTTCATAGCAGAGGGTTGTAGCAAACTATGGAAACTTCAGTGGATCTAACAAATGTGATAACATTTTAAATATTCAAGAAATTGCTTAAGGTGCCGAAATTACCCCACTTTACCCTACGGTACCAAAAACCGAGAACAGGTCAGGACGGCATAAAATCAGTGGCGGCGCTACAGCAGGTCGCAGCAGGTCATTTGACTTGCTTATTTTGCTCCCGACCTGCTTAATGACCTGCCTAAAATTCTGTGGAATTTTTAATATCTTCTTTTCATTTCAAACATCAACATCTGCCCCATAGGATCACTATTGCAATTATTAGATCTAAACGACACTTAAACGTTTATGTCAACAGAAGCCTATGTTGTTAACTCTAAAATTGAAATGATTATGTAGTCTTTCCGCCGTTACGTCTAAATCATAAAGGACCTATTATGATAGGACTTTCGCATCGGCTACAGTTGCAAGTTCAGAGACTGTTGGAAAGGATTGTTCTAGGTAACCTAGGCGTTTGGCTCTTTTTAGGAGTTTTCCAGGCACTCTTTATCGGAAGCCAGGGTAAGACTCCACCAGGATGGGGAGGCAAATAGAAGTTTAGCAACGGTAGTGGCTTTGGTTACATGATGGATGGATGAGGAAGAAAGGCCATGGGTTTTGAGTTTTCTGATCGCCTAAAAAGAGGAGGCGCAAGTTGCTGTGAGGTGGTCTATATGGGCTGTGAGTTTGAGATTATCTTGAAGGATGACCACCCAGTATTTTCAAAGTTTTAACTCGGGTAATATTAGGTAATGGAGGAGGAGGGTCAAGTTGGTGTCGAGGGCGGAAAATGATCATTTTTAAGATTTAGAGCTATAGGCCTATTTAAGGTAAGGTTATTGGCAGAAACCCGGGTAGAGATTAATTACGGTTCGACGGTTCAGATGGAATAGTATGAGCTTGAGAGGATCCAGTAAGGAGGTAAATGTCATCTGAAAATTTGAACATAAGATTAAGGGGCTGAAAAGGGTGCAGGTCTGAACCAGTAATGGAGAAGTTGGTAGGTCCTAAGACAGAGCCTTGAACTATACTATAGCATTGATTGGGAGGAGATATGAAGAGTAACCTTTGAATATAGTGAGGTGTGAGCTTTCGAGAAATTCGAGATGATATTCAATTAGCCAGATATAGATTTGGTCTGGGATATCAATTGTGGAGATTTTTGTCAAATAGGGCAGAATTTACGAATTGCTTCAACGTTATAATTATACATTTAGCAAAGAAATGAATAAATAACAATGAGGCGCTGCAACATTGAAGATTTCTTCGGAAATAAATCTGGCGGGAAAACGTTAAGCAGAATGATATGACTGTTAGCCTATGCCGACGTTGGTGTAGTTCTGAAACGATAATAATGCTAGCGAATTGCAGGAGTTAAACGATGTTTCTGTAAATGTTGAAAACGTGGGTCATGCGACTCGTGCGTTTTATTAGCATAGGCATACATGTTCACTATGTTCTGAGTAGCTCATCAGTAGGCTACTTCCAAATCTAGTAAAATAACTATAACGTTTAACGTTTTAATGCTGAATTCTGTTAAATTTATTTGAATATGCTACAACACGTGGGTTATAAGCGGTCAATAATAATTTTCTTTGATATATATACATGTATATTTATATATATAATATACATATATATATATATATATATATAAGTTATGCTGCTTGATGCGTAAAACTCAAACATTAATTTCTTCGACCTGCTGAATAACTCCCATGACCCTGACACGACCTGCTTAAATTGTATAGCTGGCGCCGCCACTGCATAAAATCATGGTGATTGCCATCTTTCATCAGTTAGCGAAACAACGCACATAGGCCTAAATTAGAAGTCGCCAATGGCGGTCCAACCAACAGAATCCCATCTGTATATAGCTGCCAGAATGATTTCTTCATGTTGAGTCTCGGGGTCAACCTGCGTCGATAATGTCATACGACGACTGGCAGTAGCTATAGCATGCACGGCACGCGATGGTGACACGATAACGCCACCACCTGTTAGTACCTCACTGGTGGAAGATGACGCACGTCCGGATAACCCAGGAACCACGGACAGTAGCGCCACCAGTAAGTAATCGTCGAACTAACTGAAAAGACCCGCGTCGCTCCTGGGCCGAGATGGAAATTACCCGGCTGTAGGCGCGGCGTAACTTACGTACCGGTATAGGGCCTACATAGGCCCTATAGTAGGCCTATAATGTCCGTGATTCCAGACTCGATCGCACACCATAAAGCCCATCCCTTCTCACGCAATCACTTAGGCCTAACCCAACTTCGGCATGGTAATTGCAAATGTATGCCTATACAGTAGAGTGCCTACAAGTTTTGCTATAGCGACCGTATGTACAGTGGCGGAGCCAACATGGGGCTAGGGGTGCTGAAGCCCCCCCCCTATCGGCGGCTAAGCCCCCCTCAAACAAAAGTGGGAAATCACTGCCAATGCCAGATAGGAGGGGAGAAAGGGAAGGAATTGGGCTTTTAGCCCCCCAACCTGAAATCCTGGCGCCGTCACTGCGTATGTAGGCAAGACAGACCTATAGGGCCTAATAGGCCTACATATGTGTGTACATTGGTCTCTCCTCTACAAATACATCTAAATTTCAGTCCATTCTAAACGCTGCCGCCCGCCTCATAGGGGGCATTGCAAAGTTTGACCATATCTCCTATTTTATCCGTGACTCCCTTCACTGGCTCTCCATCCGCCAGCGCATTCAATTCAAGGTCTGTTCCCTCATGCGAAGATGTCTTGCTGGGTCGGCTCCTCACTATCCTATAGGGCCTTTTGCACCCCAGTATCTTCTCTGCACACTGCACAGTCGTTCCTCCCTTCGGTCCTCGGCCCGTGGTTACTTGGTTATCCCGCGGGTGCGTAGGGCCTATTTCTACGGCCCAGTCTAGGAGTTTCGCTATTGTTGGTCCCAATAGCTGGAACCAGTTACCTGAGTCCCTCAGGACTGACCTTTTTCTATTTCTTTTGACCAGTTCCGCAAGCGCCTGAAAACCTCCCTTTACCAGTGAAGAGACTGGCTCGGGTCTGGAGCGCCTCTGTTTTGAGTGGCGCTATATAAATACTTGATTACGATTACGGTTACGATTACGATATGCACCGCAGCGCCACTGCGTTGCATAGGTAGGCCTATAATATATTATGGCCTCGACGCTGCTCATTCTTCTCTGAGTTTATCTGGTAAGTTCTTTCACCTCTGCGGCCCGTAGCCGTAGGAATCACCGAACAAATTCCGCATTTAACGCTTTAACGATGTGCTGCATTGGTTTCCCATTCGGTTTTAGTGCAATCTCGTCGTTATTATGTTAAACGCGATAATCCGCTGCAGTAGGCTAACAGAAGGCATTAATAACCGACTTGGTTAATGACCTGCGCACTGTGCGCAGCGTCGGTTAGGGGCCTGCTGTAAAGTCGATCTGCTTATTTATTATGTAATTTCTGTTTTAGCCATCCGTGTAACAAAAGTTACGACATGATCGTGCAGACGTATACAGTAATGTTGCTGGCACTTGAGTATAATTATGGCAAAGCGACAATACAATGTAGATCCCCTATTACGAAACTGCTGGCAATTGTTACCATTTACCAGTGCTTAAAGTGTAAAAAAAGAAGTGCCTGGACGCCCCTTACCTTTCCCTCCCCTCCTCCCACCAATACCCTTTTCTCAAACCCTCTCCCCAACTTCCCCTCCGTACTCCCATCCCTTCCCCCGTCCCTCTCCTCAACCCCTCTCCCTCCAATCCGAGGCGCAACTATAAAATGTTTCCTGAGGTGCTCATATTGCAAGCGCCGAAGGCACGGAGCCGTGAGTGCTGAGTTCCCATGCGTATTTGTCTAATGACTAGGGTGGGCAGAGCCGTTTTAAGGAGTTTGGAGGCCCTAGGCACAAACCCTATAATCTTAAAAGTAGCCTAACCCGATTTCTGCCTCAATCTCTCAGTCTAAAATATTGAATGTGCATAGCATAATCATAGGCCTACATAGAACGAGAATTCGTGACTTGAGGCTTTAATATTCGTAAATATTCGTGAATAATAGGCATTTTTCATATTCGTAAATATTCGTAAGTATTCGTTTGATCAATAAATTAAAGCGAAGTTACTGATATAAGCAATGTTGTACAGTAACGAAGTAAAAGTAACGCGTTACTGTACTTAAGTAGAAGTTTCAGTACTTTTACTTGTAACGAAGTATCACATAACGGAAATACTTTTACTTTTAACGAAGTAAAATTTGAATCCATTATTCGGTACTTTTACTTCGTTACAATTTGCGAAATATTCGTTACAATGTTCGTTACTAAAATTGCGAGAATTATACATATTCAGCAGATGAGCCAGACGTGATTTGAAGGCGCTCTTTATTAGATTGAGCATTCCACTACCTGTCAGTGCAGCAGTCGAACGCCTTTTTAGCTCTTCTGGTTTAACAATGAACCATAAACGCACTCGATTGAATGACAAGCATTTTCAGAATTTATAGTCTTCTTGAAAGTAAATAAGTGGATGAATATTATTATAGACACAAGGCTCAGTAGCTATGGCCTACTTTTACTTTTTACTTTGAAAGTATTATTTCGAAGAATACTTTTTACTTTTACAAAAGTATAATTTGCCAATCAGAGTACTTTTACTTTTACTTAAGTACGAAAAGTCCTGCTTACTTTAACTTTTACTTAAGTACATTTCCCCGATACTTTTAACAACACTGGATATAAGATGAATGACTGTAACGTGTAACTGCTCTTGTTCTAATGCCTAGTTTTTGACACTGAATTTGTACAATAAACACTGAATTTGAAGAATTAATAATGAAAAGAAATTTAAAATAATTAATATTCGTTGGCCCTTTTTCAGCATTCGTCAATATTCGTCAATTTCTACAAATCTTAATATTCGTAATATAGGCCTACGTATACTCGTTCTATGGCATAATATGTGTCATTTAGTTAAATTTATTTATATAGTACTAAACTGCTAACACAGCTAACACTGCAACAATCTTTGTACTACAAGTGTTTGTGGGACGCCGCGGGGCCCCCTCTTGCGCGGGGCCCTAGGCACGTGCCTCGCGTGCCTAGGCCTTAAAACGGCACTGAGGGTGGGTGTCTGAGGGAGCGTCGTGAGCTCCCTCCGCGGGGTCTGGGGCGGAGCCCCAGAAGCCAACGCATTTTGTAGCAATTGTTATCAAATGGAACACGTGCTAGGCTCTTATTTTCCAGCAGTTTCTGAACGATTAAGTTATGAAAACTTCATGGTTTATCCAGATTCCCAGACTAACACCACAACAATTTCAAAGTTTTATTTTAAAAGAAACAGGTTTCGTCTTTACCTTTCGCTTTCGGCTCTTTCAGAAGTGTCTAGTTAATTTTTGCAGTCAAAATCCATTTCAAAATAATTTTTTGTTTGTTTTTGTAAATTGGCTATGCATTTTGTCCAGTTGTATTGCCGATCGATGCCGCAACCTTGTTAGCAGATATTCTCAGTAGGCTTTGCAATCCTGTGGCACACATAGTTTTCCTCATGTGACTTATTGTGAGACGAAGCCTAGAAAATGCTCTCCGGAACAAAATGTGACTGGTAGGGCAAGGGCATCTTCATGCAGAGCAGGCTGAGTTTTGTATAACGAAACAATTAATTTAATTCCAATTGACAATTTTCAACTCTTATTAAGCCATTACTTCCTTCTGACCTGTTTTTCTTGCCTTGTTTTTATTTGTATACCTACAGCGTTTTGTCTGTTGTTAACTCAATAAACGAATAGGCCTATATATATGATCATGAAGTCGTATGTTGTCTCTCAACAGTTTCTGGGTCTTGCTGGTGAATTACGTAAAACTGGGACAGTGGGTGTTTTATAGGTCTAGATGAATCGTATTGTATTGTATAAGTGCGTTGTATTGAAGTCATTTAACTTGATAAGTTCATTCAGTTATGAAACAGTCAAGACAAGACCCACAGTGGATGTGAGTCATGTTACAGTCAGGTAGACCGTAAACTAGGCCCTAGTTGTTAGGGCCTACGAAAACTCAGACGATAAAACCGGAAGCGCGTACCATGACGTATTTGATGAAAAGTTAACTAGAATGTACAAGTAAGGAATGAGGTGGAGAAACAAGTTACACGGTAGAACACATTCAGAAATCAAAATGACAACATGAAATTTCATTGGAATCTTAAAAAAAGTAAATGACGTAGAGGAATTACACTGTTGCATGGACGCTACATGGACGGCGTCCAGGCGGTGCTGCCTAATAAGTGACAGGACGGCGTCCAGCCTTCAAAATAAGTGCCTGGACGCCGTCCATGACCGTCCATGCACACTTTAAGCCCTGCCATTTACCATAAATATCATAGTAACCCGTTCTGCCGCTGTTAGTAGGCCTACTAGCAAAGATCTTAGAGTCTAGACCAGAGGTGGGCAGCATCGGCCTGAAAAGCCGCGGGCCGGGTCAGGCCCCTGGGAGACCTTAGTCCTTTGAACCGACCCTTCACCTGTCTTATTAGCATTGTACCTGGCACTGGGGCCTATTTAAAAAACTGACTCCGCTTAATTAAAACGAATTTTTTTGTAGTGTAGTACTGTAGGTAGGCCTATTTGGATAATTAGATTTTCATCATAAAAATAAAATACAGCCCGTAAAAACAAAGTTTTTACTATATCCATCTAGTATCCTATAACGTGTACTCTGAAAATAGTCCGCGTTCATTTTACGTCATAGCGTGCGTTTAATGAGGCAGCGCGCACGTTTTGTTGCGGCCAATGGCAACGCTGCGTATCGGAAAAGTTGAGTCCCCGATTCGAAAAGTTTATTCCCCGATTCTATAAGCTAGCCTTTTTTGGGGAGCTGAAATTTTTATAGAATGAAGTGTCTGCGAGGGCGAGTGTATCTGCCAAGTTTCAGGACGATTGAATGATTGTAAGTGATCGAATGAGTCGTCGCAAGATTTGACTTTTTAGCCTGTGGCTCAAACATACATACATACATATATTCAAGATTTCCGTAAGTTAAACTAGATGGATAATAATCTTCATTTACTTTTACGGTTATAACATTCTGCAATATTTAGTTTGAATTAAATTTATAGGCTACTGCCTCATTTTCTGGGGCAAATGAATCTCAGAATCTGCTAAAATTAGCCGGCGATTGGCTTACGGCCTCGTAGCTACTGTGACGTGGCTGTTACCCACTGTAACGTGTCGGCCCCTCTCCAAGTCGTAACCCTCCCTCGGGTCATAGGCCAACCCACGCCGCTGTGTCGGAGCCTTCAGATAGGTCCCATCCCAGGAGTTAGGTAAGCCTCTATATTCCCTTGTAACCTCTTGTGACCTTTCTGCCCTCTTATCAATCTGCCCTATCCCTACCAATAGGGTGGCTACCTCTAGGTCAGTAAGTTCTTCAGGTTCTTCTATATTTGGTACCAAGATGCGCGAGTGTATGTCCACGGCTCCTGAATTAAGAGCAACCATCCCCCCTGGGATAATTTTGGGTGCGTTGTGGCCCCGAGCACAGTCTTGTGCTTACTTACTTGTGTATCTATTTTTAGATCTGCATGGGAAGGGAGCTGTCGGCCATCCAGAACTGGGTTTCGAACTCCTTCCTCACTTCTGCGGTCTGGGAGCTCAACACTACTCTCACTGATCAAGTCACAAAGAGAATCTCCATATTTGATTAGATATTTGCGTTTTAATTCAGGATTATTAACAATTATGTCTAACAATTCGTCAGAGTTGCGATGCATTGCAAGATCAGATGTAGCCATTTAAGACTGTTAAATTAAACAAATCAAGTTCACAGTTCGTGAGAATAAATCAAAAGAATGTCCACAAATACTACTTGTCTGTTTTCTTACTTATTTTTAAGTATTTCACAGTTAAATCTAGCTATCGACGGTTTCTTTGATAAAACTGAGCGTTACTTATCGCCAGTAATTTTCCTTACTTAAACTATGCACATTTTAATAGAACAGCTCTACCAAAATATCTCGGAGGTTTCTAGCACTGAACCGGGCTAAAACCGTATCGTAAAGAATCGAAATCTTATACTCCCTGTATCATTTGAAAACTCCCTTTTCCAGAAATTTATCACTATCTCCCCAAAATTTCCGTTGGCACCAATCCAAAATGGCAGCCTTGCACAAACAATTTGGAGCCAAACTTGATCCAAAGTTTTCAACAAGAATAACTTGACATCCGTCCGAAAATGGTTTCCCTGCTTCATCCACGGTCACGTCGGCGTGTAAAGCAACCCTTATTTTCGGCCATTTACCAGTTTAACCACAATAAAACTGCTTTTTATCACCGCTCTCATCGACATGTGATGCACCACCATCACCGACAAAGCACAGAGAGAGTTATCTTTTCCGGAAGTGAGGCTATTTTTAGAAATCAAAGGTATCCTCTGCCATCAGACCTTATGTAGCGCATTTCTAACAAACCTTGTGCCTACAGGTTCGGCACACTACCCCTTCCTCACTCAAAATTTCTACCGAAGGGAGAAATTTCGGTAACCGTGCTAGGAACCTCCATGTTTACATAGTACACGTTGCTAAAAGACATTGTTACCATAACATCCAGAGTTATACTCAACCAGACATTAAAACAATTAGCGAACAGCCTTACTCTACCTTATCCAACACAGTAACTGTACAGAGCAAGGATAAGTTTTCATCGGTAAATGAGATGCAAACAATCTTGGCAGATATCTTATAGACAGTAGAATAAAACAAATGCTTATCCAGTTTCAACCTTCACCTTTCCATGTAACATTAGTACAATAATTACAGTAGGTGTATAAAGCATCATAAGCATCAACCACAAAAACATTCAGTTAAACATACATGATTCCTAAAGATCTGCTATTCTATTCTCTAAACCTAACGGGACGTATAATCTCGCGTTTTGCTCTCGTGTTCGGTAGCACGATACGCTGACGTTCCGAGAGGAAGAAGCGAATCCCAATTCCGTTGATTTTGGGACACAACCTCCCCCACTGTCGAAGTCAGGGTACTGTGAAATCTTGCATCCAATTCGTGAAGAGAAAATGCAGCAGACCGTTCTAAGATTACAGAGCGTATTCTGGCTTTGTCTTCAGGCGACACATCTTTGGATATCTGTTCCCATAGCGGTGCAAGTACAGTTTCTGGTTTAATGTCTGCTTGTGACGCTGAACCTTCTTTGACAGCTGAACAACTTGCTTCTCGTTCAGTTGAACATTGATCTGACCAGAGCATGACATCTTCGGTCGACCACTGCAGACCTTTCTTGACTCGTATTGGCTGCTTCGTGGGATTCAACACTCGAACAGCAATATCCACAGCCCGATCAGGCAACAAAGTACATGCCAGCATCAAACCTGACTCGAGAACTTGCGGAACCGTCGCCCACGGTTGAAATTTGGCAGAAAGGTTTGGTAACACTGCGTAAGTTTCCAAGTCCATCTCTGACATTGCAGGAACTAGTACATCAGCAGCAACAGCAATCCGACGACATCGATTAGCCAGTCCAGTAGTACCTGCGAACAATGGTAGGATATGATCTTGAATCTTTATCCAATGTTCTGCAAAGTTCCAAGTCACGGCGTGTTGTTCGAGCCATTTCAATCCGAAGATTAATTCTGACAACTGTTCTGTAACCAGGCAAGGAACTGTGAATTGAAATCCTTCCACCTCGCAATGAAGATTGACTTCGCCAAGTACTTTTATCTCCGTTCCGTTCGCGGCACGAAGAATTTGTTGCGATGGAACAAGGTCTCTGCGATTAATAAGCGTGGCTGGGGCCAAACTCAGTTCACTGCCCGTATCGATTAATGCAGACAAAGACAATCCATTGATTTGGACCGGTAGATAGGCATTGGTACTGCCTTCCACATAGCGTACATTGGATGGATCTGGCCCAACATCAGTCTGTGTTACACCGGTGTGCGTTTCTTCTCCATCGTCACGATGTTGCGGACACCGACGAGCTATATGTCCAAGACCATTGCAGTTATAGCATCGAATTGATACCCGGTTACGGTTTTGATCACCTCTCCCACGTGTGTTTACAGGCTGAGCATCTGTAAGAAGTTCACGTCCGACGGCTAAACCAGTCTCTTCTCGTTCTCTTCGATTGAAAGATCGAGTCGTGGGACGATTTTCATTAAGGCCCAATGTTCTTTCCAATTGATCAATCCGACGTCTTTGAGGTTCCAACTCGTCTCTCAACAGTTGACGAATTATGTCTTTGGACAACGGTTCTTCTTGTATGGCTTTTATTCTACCATAACGACGATCAGGAGTTTCTTCAGTGTCATTGTCTGCTTTCTGGTAACATTCTAGTCTTAACGCCAACTTGTACGCGTCATCCAAAGTAGACGGTTCACGTTCTCTGACTTTACGTGCGAGAACCCTGTCTCTTAACGAGTCCACAAAGGCTCGTATGGCGATTGTCTCTCGATGATCTGAATGAGGTCCTGGATAAGCCATCGTGAGAAGCCTTCGAATGTCTTGGACCAGATTACTTAGATCCTCACCGTCTCTTTGTTTTCTTGCAGACAATTGAGCTTGGTATAAGCTGGCTTGATTCTGGCTTCCATACCTGGCTCTTAATATTTTGATCAGCTCTGACCATGAAGATATGTCACTGGTTTCACACTCCCACAAAATTTGACTTGCCGGTTCAACAAGTGCACACATGAGTTGGTTTAATTTCTCCTCATCTGTCCATCGGTTATGTTGGGAGCAAATTTCAAAACGTCGAACGAACGCTTCGATCGGAGTTCGTCCACTGAACTGACCAACTTTGATCCACTGACGAGGCTTTTCAGCACTGGGTTTGTTTACCACTGACTTTTCTTTCTTGTCAGCAAAGGTTTCAGAAGAAGCAGAACTGGACGGAGTGAACGGAGGAAGTCCATTTCCAGACAATACAGGTTTCTTTTCTGAAGTCATGTCTTCGTTCACCAAAGTACTGTTCTTGTCATCAGACAGCATCTTGGTCTTTTGCGGTTGCAATGTTTCACCAATTGACATTGTTTGCAATTCTTCACGAAGCAGTTGACGCAAGACAGAACGCAGGCTTCCATCTTCTGGTTCTTTCTTTCCTTGTGATTCTTGGCAATGACCTTTGAATTCTGCAGAAGGCAACACTGTTTTGTACAACTGAGATTCATCCACAAACCCAGACAACAAGGTTGTGTTTTGAATCACAGCCGTTCGATTACAGTCACTGTTTCTCTGACGTGTTACATCACGATCCAACTGTTCATTAGTCATCGGAACATTGCGACTACTGACAAAAGTCGGAGCCCGAGATTGAAAATCAGTTACCATTTGTCCAGCTTCCGAGAGAAGATATGACGGCACAGTTGTCGTTCTAACGTGACCATCCCTGCACATGGTTGTTACCGTTGAAGCAACGTTCCGTGTTTCTGACAACATTGTACATGGCATGTTCTTATTTGACCAGGTGGAAAACATTTCTGGGCGTGAAGAAGTTATAGTCGGCAAAGGAACAGCAGGCATCCTTTGATCAGCACGGTAAGTATGAAGATTGGATGACACGTAGATGGGTTCTGTTGTGAAAGGTGTAACACCAACAGCAGATTTTTCTCTTTCAAAATTCATTCTGTTCTTTTCATATTGTGAAGTGCAAGTGATGGGGAAGGTTGTGTCCCAACGACTTGTTACATCACCGGATCCGGGATCCGCTTCTAGGTCGCCAGCGACGAAGGGATTACGACGTGAAGATGACGTTCCCGTCGCTAGGACCTGATCCTCCATATGACACATTGTGTCAATGGTAGTATCTTGTTCCATATCTGCAACTAAACAATTCAGGTTAGAGCGGAGCTGTTCTACACATTCTAACAGTTGTAAGTAATTTTTGTTAGTTTTCTGTGTTTCATAACGTTTCACATTTTGATTCGTCCTCCTACTCTCAAATTGTTCATTATCTCTTTCAAAATTAATTTGTTTTCTGACCTTATCTTGACCTAGATATTCAGAATCACAAAAGCGGTCAGTTACAAGCGGTGTTTCGTAGTCATTTTTACGTCCAACCCTTGAATTAAGCTTACTTTGACCTGGGACTCCAACAAATGGATTAAAATCACTGGACCTATCTGACCTATTTAAAACCCCACTTATGCTGGTGCCATTTGTGACGTGGCTGGTACCAATTGTAACGTGTCGGCCCCTTTCCAAATCGTAACCCTCCCTCGGGTCATCGGCCAGCCCACGCCGCTGTGTCGGAGCCTTCAGATAGGTCCCATCCCAGGAGTTAGGTAAGCCTCTATATTCCCTTGTAACCTCTTGTGACCTTTCTGCCCTCTTATCAATCTGCCCTATCCCTACCAATAGGGTGGCTACCTCTAGGTCAGTAAGTTCTTCAGGTTCTTCTATATTTGGTACCAAGATGCGCGAGTGTATGTCCACGGCTCCTGAATTAAGAGCAACCATCCCCCCTGGGATAATTTTGGGTGCGTTGTGGCCCCGAGCACAGTCTTGTGCTTACTTACTTGTGTATCTATTTTTAGATCTGCATGGGAAGGGAGCTGTCGGCCATCCAGAACTGGGTTTCGAACTCCTTCCTCACTTCTGCGGTCTGGGAGCTCAACACTACTCTCACTGATCAAGTCACAAAGAGAATCTCCATATTTGATTAGATATTTGCGTTTTAATTCAGGATTATTAACAATTATGTCTAACAATTCGTCAGAGTTGCGATGCATTGCAAGATCAGATGTAGCCATTTAAGACTGTTAAATTAAACAAATCAAGTTCACAGTTCGTGAGAATAAATCAAAAGAATGTCCACAAATACTACTTGTCTGTTTTCTTACTTATTTTTAAGTATTTCACAGTTAAATCTAGCTATCGACGGTTTCTTTGATAAAACTGAGCGTTACTTATCGCCAGTAATTTTCCTTACTTAAACTATGCACATTTTAATAGAACAGCTCTACCAAAATATCTCGGAGGTTTCTAGCACTGAACCGGGCTAAAACCGTATCGTAAAGAATCGAAATCTTATACTCCCTGTATCAATTGAAAACTCCCTTTTCCAGAAATTTATCACTATCTCCCCAAAATTTCCGTTGGCACCAATCCAAAATGGCAGCCTTGCACAAACAATTTGGAGCCAAACTTGATCCAAAGTTTTCAACAAGAATAACTTGACATCCGTCCGAAAATGGTTTCCCTGCTTCATCCACGGTCACGTCGGCGTGTAAAGCAACCCTTATTTTCGGCCATTTACCAGTTTAACCACAATAAAACTGCCATTTTATCACCGCTCTCATCGACATGTGATGCACCACCATCACCGACAAAGCACAGAGAGAGTTATCTTTTCCGGAAGTGAGGCTATTTTTAGAAATCAAAGGTATCCTCTGCCATCAGACCTTATGTAGCGCATTTCTAACAAACCTTGTGCCTACAGGTTCGGCACACTACCTTTAAAATTTTAGGGTGGGCCTTTGTTAAAAGAAGTTGCTAATGCCTGGTCTACACTAAGATCTTTGGTACTACTGCAGGAACACATAATCCAGTGGAGTTGCGAATCCTTATTAAATAATCCAATGGAAAAATGTCTTATGATGTTTTTACGCGCCTATGCACCGCATTACCTCTGGCGGTCACATCACATATAGTTTCATCTGTCTCGTCTACATTAACGGTGAGCCTGGTGAGGCATCGCTGTTTATTATACAATGTCATGAAGAATGTTCGACGAATAATTATTGTTACCAAGTAAAAAAATGCCTGACAGTAGGCCTAATATTTTATGTATCCTGTGTAAAAGCAAGCCTGGCGAAACCTTTGTTTAGGGGCCGTCCATAAATAACGTCACGCACCTAGGGGGGAGGGGCTCGGAAATTTGTGACGATGTGTGACATCACTGACATGGGGGTGGGGTCTGAGAGGTGTGACGTCACACCAGGTCTATGTAATTAAATTTCACAATTAACAGCAATTTAATTTTAACAATAACAGCACTAATTGTGAGTATTAAATTTTCATTATTTTTGTATTATTTTAATGTATACGGGCATCATTATTAATAATTTTCTAATTATTTCAATATTTGTCACCGTTAGATTTTAAAATATGCATGCTCTCCCTATTTGTTCCACAGAAGAGCATTTTGCTTTGCCATGGAAATTTTGTTTTAGAGGGGTCAGAAATTTGTGACGTCATTTTTCAAGGGGGGTGTTACCTTTTGTGACGAAGTGTGACGAGGGGGAGGGGAGTTCAAAATCGGCCAAAATTGCGTGACGTCATTTATGGACGGCTCCTTAGTACACTCGAAATACAATGATTTGCACGAGTTTCCATTAAAGTAGGCCTAAGTTATTTATTATTTTCTGTAATTTTGGATTCGTCTGAAATTGTAAGTTTGGTCATTGGTAGCTTTATATTATTTTGTCTCTTTGTCATTGTGCTTTGGTTGCTTAATGGACTTTGAAATTTAATAATATCTATAAAAGCTTTAAGCATAATCACATTTTTTATTTTTAGATGTTAGGCCTATAAAGTAGTGTAACTCTGCACCCATTAAGAGTAGAGTGGTCCATCCTGTCCTTCATTGGTGTTCAAGCACGGCCTTCTAAATAGAAGGCCGTGATTGACGTACAGTACTGTAGGCCTACCAAGCAAAAATTTATTTTATGTTTTTATTTCGCTGTTCAGCTCGCGACTTCTGGGCTACTTTTGGACGTGATTTTGCGACCAGGCACTTCCTCAATCTGGCAACCATGAAGCAGCCTTTAAATCGTAACTTGCTAAAGACGTAATACTTCCTTGGCTTAGCGTAACATTGTTCATTTTTGTGGTACAAGCATAAGATTTCATATTTGGAGTAAGGAATTAATGCAGATTAACACCTGATATATCCACATTGCGAGATATTACTAGAAAGAGTGATTTTGCAGGGTTTTTGTAGTTGAGCGATAATAAAGGAGTTTGTCTATATCAAGGCGTGTCATAACGCATTTAGTGCATTATGAGGCAGCTGCGGTAAACTGCGAGTCAGAAACAAATCTTGTTTCACTTCTAATAATAATGATAATAATTCTCTTCTTCAGAATTAAATGCAGTTATTTTTGTAGTATTTTCATTGGCGAACATTTAGTATCGGGTTGCGTACGTTTTACGGTATCTTTTTGGCATGTTGCGCGGATGGCAGACCCCTACCATGTTTTTTAACGACGCCACTAACCCTAACTCTGACCCTAGTCGACCCTCACGACACCTAAACTTACCCTAACCGATTTGGCTGTTTCAGAGTGAGGATTGTGATCGATGTTGTCAACAGCTGCAACTGTGAAAAGGTTACCCTTGAGAGCTGGAGGACAGACAAGTTGGTATGAATTAAATTGTTGACAAACAGAATTTCCTAGTTTGTTTGTAATCTGAAGGACTCTGTCATATGATATTGAGAGACCAAGAGTGAAACATCTGTCAATCAGTTTCTTTTTGCGTGTTGCGGAGTGCAACATCAGGCCCATATAAATCGGCAGTGGGGTCTCCTGACTTTGCACATGTCGAATAACAGGTAGCTGTCCTGCATTTGCAGTGAGAGTTGTGCGTGGTCTCTTCACAGCATTGAAAGTGATGAGCTGCGCTATAGATAGTGCTGCCTGGTTATTGCTATCATGGCAATATCCTGGGCCTTCTAAGAGCATTCCTATAAGAGAAACCAAAAGTTGTGAAACTGATTTTCTTTGGCTGTCTTCATCAAATGAACCTTTAAAATGAGAATCTTTTCTCTGGAACATATCATTTCTTATCAACTTAACAGTATGCATTAAATGCACAGCATCATGATCTGAATGTTCTCTAATTTGCTTTAAAGCTATTCCCAAGTGATTACTAAAAGTCAACAGCACATCCCGACCATGTGGAACAGCACTCAGATCAGGACAATTTTCTAGTAATCGCTCTTTGAACCTGGTCGAATTTGTTTCCTCATCAACAGCACCATGAAACTTAAGTTTTTCCAAGTACAGATCTTTGAGCTGACGGAGTGTAAATACTGATGGTGTGATCTCTGTAAATCGGATATCCTCAATATATCCTATGACATCAGCCAAAGCTAGTGAATCGGCGTTAAGCTGCGATACTTGGGGATCATCAGCAACTCCCTCGGATATGGACTGTAAACGTGAAGCTTTGTTATAAAAAGCTACTAAACATGAGGGGTGATACTGTGCTTCAAGTGCAACAAGATCACCTTGGGCCAATTTCGCCAAAACGTTGTGGTCCTTAATAATTTCAGCACATTTCTGCACCCGATCAGTTAGTAATTTTGTCATAACCTTGCGCTTATTGTCTTTGCCTTCAGAGGTACAAAAAAAACATAAAGACGTGAAGGCAGTGTCTATAAACCCTGATGTAGCACGCGTAATACGAGCTATTTTAGCAGGGTTCTCACATTCGTCATCAGACTCCTGTTGTCTGTCTTTGACTAAATCTGGATCATCCTCACATGGGATTTGAATTCGTTTATGCAAACGATCAAGGGCAGTTGGATGCAACAGATTTCTACATTGTTTGTGCCAACCAGCATTGTGCCTTCTGCATGTACTTTCCACTCCGTCTCCTTCATCCCAGAAATTGAAATTAACTGCCGATGGTAAACAACCAACCTTCTTGAATCCTTCGTAAGCCTCAGACAAGCTTTTATAGCCAGAACCAACATCAGATCTTTTAGACAGTCCTGGACAAACAATTCTTTCACGAGAAACTCTTTGGCAAAATATGCATAAATTCCAATTTAAAGTGTTTGCAGTGGCCGATGTATCCATTTTATTTAATGTACCTGAACTGTGCAACAAAATTATCTTAAGATCTCAACACTGCTGATCGTCCAATTGAAATACCTAAACAAGAAACAACAAAGTTAGGGACAGTGACAATGACAATGACCTTAGAACTGGCTTCCTTCCTGTTTCCTCTGACCAGTTCTGCAAGCAACTTAAACCTCTCTTTTTGTCAGTGTAGGGTCGGGAGCGCCTCTGATTTTAAGTGGCGCTTTATAAATTCTCGATTACTGTAGCGTTCGTCACTTGGGGGCTTTGGACTATCTTATGGCCGCAGTCGAATTCCCCCGGCGCTCCGTGGGGCCCGGAACCTCTAGTCTAGAAGGTGACTGACAAACAAAAGGTAACTTCCGAACCACAACTTTATTGAAAATGAACGATAGGGCATACGCCCGAAAATTTAAGTTTCTGTGAAAGTGACGCTTCCGCTCCACTCGCCAAGTTCAGAATGAGTTCATCTGCACTTCGAGTTCAGAATAAGTGCAGTACTACTTCCACCACCGTGCTGCGCTGCTGCTGCTGTCTTTTTCTACGTACGTCTACTAAGTTCTACCTCCTCTGTCTACTTCTACGTCAGTAAGTCCATTTCGTTATCCGTTCAGTTCAGTACGTGAGTCCTTTTGACTCTGCTTGGCTCAGCTTGGCTCTGCTTGACTCGGCTTGGCTCTGCTTGGCTGAACAGGGACTCCTCGGCTTGGCTCTGCTTGACTCGGCTTGGCTCTGCTTGGCTGAACAGGGACTCCTCGGCTTGGCTCAGCTTGGCTCTGCTTGACTGCTTGGCTCAGCTTGGCTCTGCTTGGCTGAACAGGGACTCCTCGGCTTGGCTCAGCTTGGCTCTACTTGGCTGAACAGGGACTCCTCGGCTTGCCTCAGCTTGGCTCTGCTTGGCTCTGCTCGGAAGTGGCTTGGTGTCCCAAAAAAATAAAAAAATAACTGGGACGGGGTAAAACGCTAAATTACGATTAGCCTACATAGTTAAAGAAAATACTAAACAAAAAATAATTGCATTGAATTCTGACGAAGATAAATTCTTATCATTATTATTATATTAAAGTGAAACAAGAACTGCGTCTGACTCGCAGTTTACCGCAGCTGACTCGGAATGTAATGTGTTATGACACGCCTTGCTATAGAAAATGTCCTATATTATCGTTCATCTACAAAAAACCTGCAAAATCATCCTTTCTAGTAATATCTCGCAGTGTGGCTATATCAGGCGATTTAAAACATAAAATCGACTATCTGTATAAAAAATTTCATGCCTGTAGTGCTTTCCGAATAATGCAGACGATTATTGACGCTTAGCGTTAGAAGTAAACATCGTATATTATCGCTCATCTACAGAAAACCTGCAAAATCATCCTTTCTAGTAATATCTCGCAGTGTGGCTATATCAGGTGATTTGAAGAATAAAATCGACTATCTATACAAAAAATTTCATGCTTGTACCTACTTTTTGAACAATGCAGACGATTATTGACGCTTAGCGTAAGAAGTATAAGTGAAAGCCGGTGAAATTCGTCTGATTTCAGGTACATTTACGCAAAAATTAATTTTAACTTAACATTTGGCTCAGACTTTGTGTAATGTGTCTTCAGAGTTTGGCAAGCAAATGAAGAATTCGGCGATTTTAGTGATTTTGTGTCATTCTACCACTTATGCTTTAGGGAGTTTAGGCCTACATAAGTTACTCGCACCAAGGAAATCAACTACCTAAGCCCTTCGCCCACGGTCTCATGACAGGGTCTTGACTCTTATCGACAATAATACGAGGACAACATTTTTAGGAAGAATGCTGTAGCCTACTCTTATTGATTAATAGCATCAAAGTCAACATTAAAATTTCTCAATTTTCGATTCCCAGCTTGCTTGCACAACCCGGGTAGAATTAAATGCAACCCGGGCAGTGCCCGTAATTGCCCGGGCGTGGTTACTGGTGTGTGTATATAGACATTTGCTATGTAGGTCCTACCTCCCAAGATATAGTACAATGGTCATGAATTTCTGAAGCAGTTTGAAAATAACTAAGAAATGAGCTGATGGTAACAAATTATAGAAGGGGCCGTCCATAAATGACGTCACGCACCTAGGGGAGGGGGTCGGAAATTTGTGACGATGTGTGACATGGGGGTGGGGGGTCTGAGTAGTGTGACGTCACACCAGGTCTATGTTATTAAATTTAACAATTAACAGCAATTTAATTTTAATAATAACAGCACTAATTTTGAGGATTAAATTTTCATTATTTTTTAAATTATTTTAATGTATACGGGCACCATTATTAATAATTTTCTAATTATTTCAATATTTGGTCACCGTTAGATTTTAAAATATTCATGCTTTTCTGCTATTTGTTCCATGAAGGAGCATTTTGCTTCGCCATGGAAATTGGTTTTAGGGGGGGGGGGGTCAGAGCTTTGTGACGTCATTTTCAGAGGGAGGTCTTACTTTTTGTGACGAAGTGTGACGAGGGGGGAGGGGGGGTTAAACATCGGCCAAAATAGCGTGACGTCATTTATGGACGGCCCCGAAGGACATTAACAAAATAAATTGCAGTCTTGGTACACAGTCCAACTTCATGCTTCGATCATAAAAGGCATCTGATAGAATCCTTCCAGCACAGTTTACATTATGTAGAAACACTTGGTGAGGCTAGTTAATTTTAAACAATCAGTTTTGTAAAAACATTTTTGCCAGCATGTAAAAAAATATATCCAACAAGCTGCAGGTTCAGAAATTATGAATTTTAGTTATTAAACGTCTGATTTATGTGGAATAAATGTGAAGTATGCATAACTTGTACGAAATTTGCAAAATATTCACAAGACTCTGGCATGTTTATGAATTTGGTTCATAATATTCAGGGCTCTATATTCAGTGGAGACCCATTTATGCATAGCCGGTTGCATGCAAATCCACTAAACGATCAGTAACATCACATGTGGCTCCCAATGATACCTATTTAATGGATGAGACGTTTTAACATGTGGTACAGGAACTTGTTGTGTAACAGTCTGTATCTGCTGTGCACGAAAGCTCTGCAGCTGGCTTAAAGTTCTGCAAAGGGCAATACAGTTCCTGGTACACAGTATATTCCTGCTATCATCATCATCAGGATCCATGAGCCCGTAGGTGTCCAAATATAGGTGCATATGTCTCCAATCCTCTGGTGAGCTTGATATAGGTGCATATGTCTCCAATCCTCGTCCATAGTATCTGCTATATATACCTGAAATAAATTATGGTTCTTGTGCCCTTGCCAGACACTGCCGGTTTACGTAACATTAGCAGGAGTTGCTGCTTTCACAGCCATGGTGCCAACAGCTGTATAGTGTATACCCATGAACTTCAGTCCAGGCATTTCATGCTGCAAACTTCAGATTAATAATTAAAGTGGCTGTAAACATAAATTGTCTGGCATTGGCATTAAATCACAACCACTTTTGCCCAGAAGCATCAGCAATGTGGCCTCTCAAAGTAATTGTACAAAATTGTCTGATATGAGGCTATGATGCAAATGCCTTCACATTAGGCAGCCTACGTCCTATATATAGTCACACTAAGATTTATGTAAATCATACACTGCTTTGTTTCGACATGGTCCCTCAATCTGTGGTCCATAACCGGTAACTTGCATTCAGTCATGGTACTGGCTCTCAACGACTGCACATAAACGGGTACGCGCTGAACAAAATTTTTCAGAATTTCGTTAATACTTGTATTTATAGATTCCTCATAATAGTAAAGTCTGAATTACGTACTATACGTGTGTTGGATCGTTTGTACAGTGCCTTTAAGAACCTCAGAAGCACCAAAACGTGGCTTTCCGTCATGTTTCTTGCATAAAAGTGTGTATAGATAAGCTTGTACATGTACCTCGGGTAAAATATTTATTATTTATACATAATAAATATATTGATGCAGTTTATATCTATGAAATGTGGAAAAAAATAGTTCAGCCATCGTAAATTAAAATTAGTGGCTATTCTGGTTTGTTCATTGCAGTGCGGGCTAAGATGCCTGACATTCCAGCAGGTGATGTTGAGAGGGGTAAGAAGGTGTTCGTTCAGCGCTGTGCCCACTGTCATACAGTTGAGGCTGGTGGCAAGAACAAAAATGGACCAAATCTTCATGGGCTAATTGGAAGTTCAACAGGCCAGGATCCAGGCTTCACTTACACTGATGCCAACAAAAATAGAGGTATGCATTGAAGACGGTTGAATATGTGGGTAGGCCTAAACTTCCAATTCTCAAACATGCCTAATTTGGGTGTTATGAAATATATGCAATTTTCGTGTAGATTTTAAAATCTGTAACATTTGTTTTGTATGGCAGTTAGAGGAAGATCAATTGAAAATTTGGTGAAATTAATATGGCTTGCGAAGTTGACCATGACAGTATAATGTAAATTCATACTACTGAATAGTGTTTTAAGACTTTTAACCTACTTACCGTTCTTCGCACCAAGAGGAAGTTTGGAAATCGTTCTTTTGCTGTCTCGGGACCTAGGGAATGGAACAGTCTCCCAGCTACAATCCGTCAATGTTCATCTGCTACTCAATTTAAATCAAAATTAAAAACTTATCTATTCTCATTACACTATGACTAAGAACACAGCGCACTTGCGCTCTCGTGCAAGACTTGTCTTGTTAAAGCGCGTTATAAATGTCTAATTGTATTGTATTGTATTGTACGTGTTTTCCTGTGCTTTTGAAATTCAGGCATCAAGTGGACCAAGGAAACGCTGTTTGAATATCTGGAAAACCCAAAGAAATACATCCCTGGTACAAACAAGTTCTATGCTGGTCTAAAGAAGGATACCGAAAGAGCTGATGTCATTGCTTATTTGTATCACTCAACGAAGTAATTGCCACACTCGTGAGCATTCTAGGCTTTACAACTGGACTTTATTTATGATATGAGCGCAAGTAACTAACTAGTCTGTTATTCTAAATGTACATTTCTAAGTTTGAGTTGGTAAAGTACCGGTATTATAACAAATTTTATATGGACCATGAACGGGCAGGTTGTGCTTTAATTTGTTGGTTTGATAAATAATGTACCAAAAATTAATGTGTTCTTTTTTTCCTTCAAGATGTAGCCAGCCATAAGTATAGATCTTGGCAATATAATTTTTTCAGTTTGTTGTCAAGTTTTACCAAGAATATCTGGAAACCCTAAAACACCGATTTGAACCATGACCTCTCTACTGTTAGTCTATCATGGCAATGTGCAGGCTGTGCAACTATATCCAGTATATCACATTACAATAACAATGCATTCAAGCTCTTCTTTCACATTTACTACACAATTACAATTCATGCGAACCCTCTTTCACATTCAGATGCAATGTACAGTCTTAAAACAAAAGCAATATACAGGTATTTAGATTTTGAAAACTCACTTAAGCTCATGCCACATTTACACTAGTACTATAGTAGTATGGTTTCACTTCTGGGGTCGTCTGAAATTGGGTTAAGCAAAGATTTTAATTACCAATTGAACTAGAGCAAAGGCTTGCCAAGTTAGGCATTCCTCCAACACTAGTGTAACTTATATAGTGCAAGCAGAACTAACTTAGCTATTTAATTGATTTTGATCACAGGTATAATTGATTGATTTTCTTTGTTGAATGCACTGCAGGTATTTCATCCTGCGAGGTCTTTTGCAATTTATGTAAGGAAGGAAGGAGAGTACAAAATAGCACTCATAAGAGAATTGAATCAGACTATTGTATATTGATTGGTTCTTTGTGTTGAATATACTGTGTTAAATTCTTCTTTCAAGATCTCTGCTAATTCTTGTAAGGAAGGAAGGCATTGCCAGTTTCATGTAAGGAAGGAAGGCGTAGACAGAAGATTACTTACTGGCTTACTTATACGGTGTATAGCGCTGTAAGAAACAATGCCTTCGCATAGAAGTAGGTCGTCCTCTTGATCCTCTGTATCTACATGTAGATCTGACGTCCAGCTGCTACTGAATAGCATCAAAGAAACTCAAAATCAACCGAGTGCTATGCAAGACGGTTCTCAAAGCAAATTAACTCTATGCTGAGTGCTACTCGAAATCGAATGAGAGCCATGTTGAGTGCTACTCAGGACCAAATCTCTGTCGCTCAGGAGCAAATGAGCACTATTCAAATAGAGAATAGGGAATCCATGGATGAGGTAAGGGTAATAGGTTGGAACGCCTTGAGACTTCGCCAATAATCCAAACTGTTGCAGAGCAGGATTTGAACCCCCACTCCAATGCCCTTGGAGTGTTCGCTAGTCCAGCGACTGTGCCTATACTGCTCAGCCAAGATAATCCTGACAACGAGCCACTGACGCTTGAGGCCATACGCAACAAGAATGCGCAGGGCATACATTGACTTACAGCATATTCGGGTGATATGAGGCTCAAAGCTGAGAATTTCTGTAAATGTAACCCATAAATTCAGGCTCGACACCCTAGTCAATCCAGGGGTGACATCCGGAACAGCGTCATTCCATGCACGCCCCTCGGCCGTCTGATCACCATCTCAAAGATGAACATTTTGGCTTCTCAATGGGAAGATGACTGCAGCTAGACAAATTGACAGTTAGGGCCTATGTGGGGGTTGAGGTGAATGGTTAACACTCCTGCATGAAGAGCACAGGATCAGGATCAGCACCAGCACTGATGCGGGATCGATTCCCGCCACCTTTCAAAAGGGCGACTCAGCCTTTCATTCACCAGATGGCGATGGTAAAATGAGCAGTACTACTACTAGTACTTCTGCCAACCTGCCATAGGCCTACAGTTAAATTCGACTCCTGTAAAAACTTGTGATCATCCGTTCATACTAAACCTATTCAACTTCACTTTGCTATCAGTTCTAAGGCAACTGAAATATAAATAACTATAGCCTACTGCGTTCCTATGTGACATGTCAGTTTGAACCAATAGCCTAAACGAAGATATTATTGTTTCCACACAGTGGAGGCGTCAGGATTTCAGGTTTGGGGGAGGGGGGCTAAAGCTCCAAGCCCTTCCCTTTTGCCCCCTCCTCCCTGTGATTTGCAGTGATTTCCCACTTTTTTAGGGGGGGCTGAGCCGCATTTAGGGGGCTAAGCCCCCCTATTCTCCCTCTGGCGCCGCCACTGTTTACACAAGGCATTGCTGTTGATTATGCCTATGAAGAAAATTCGAAGAATAATAATATTATCTTTCGAAAGTAAACAAAATTGCCCGTGGCGAGTAAGACATCAAATTTTAATTATCCTGTGTAAAAACTGAAGCGTGACAAAACCCTTGGGTAGTACACCAGATATAGGCTAGGGCCTAGGGCCTACAATTATTTGCACCAGTTTCCATTCGAAGTAGGCCTATTTATTGTATTGCAGGCTGTCCGTTCTGTTAGTAGTTAAGATTTATGTCTTCTGTCATTTGCGTTCTTGTGAATTGTTTCAACTGCATAATTGTAAACTGTAGGCCTACCGGTTGCGATGACATTGTGTCAACCGGATTGTTCAATAAAGGAAGAATTATTATTATTATTATTATTATTTTCTGTTAGGCTTAACCTTGGATTCGTCTGAAATTTTAACTTTGGTCACTGGTAGTTTTATATTATATCGTCTCCCTGTCATTGCACATTGGTTGCTCGGTGGACTTTTAAATTTGATAATATTTATCAAAGATTTAAGTTTAATAAAATATTTAGTTTTTCCATGTTATAAACAAGCTCGCATCAATTTCAAAATCTGTCTTCTAATGTACAGAATCTACACAAACTGTTCTCCTGCATACCTTTCTTCACTTGTTACACCCTGTTCCTCTCTCCAATCCAGACGAGGGCTACGTTCATCGTCTCAAGGTGATTTTGTTGTGACAAGATCACTCAAAAAACTTGGTAACAGAGCATTTGCGCTAGCCGGCCCGGCTGAATGGAACAAACTCCCTGTCTTTATCCGCAAATCCCCAACTTATCGATTTTTAAAACTAACCTTAAAACACATCTGTTTAAGATTTACTATGATTGATTTTTCTGTTACGCGCCTTTGTGCAAGATTCCAATTTTGTTTAGGCGCGCTATAAATAACAGTCTAATAACAATAATAATAATAAAAAGTGTAACCCTGCACCCCTTATATGTAGCGTGGTCCATCCTGTCCTTCATTGGTGCTCAAGCGACAAGCGTCATTTAAATCGTAACTTGCCAAAAGACGTAAAAGTGAAAGCCGGTGAAATTCGACTGATTTCAGGTACATTTACACAGTTAATTTTAACTTGACATTTGGCTCAGACTTTGTGTCATGTGTCTTCAGAGTTTGGTAAGCAAGTGAAGAACTTGGCGATTTGCTTGATTTTGTGTCATTCGACAACTAATACAAATATGATTGAATTCCGCTTGCACGAGTTCTGACAACGGTCGATAATGAATGGACGTCCGCCAATTAAGTAAGGTCCCCGCATCTTGACCGTGTTAGCCCGAGATTTAAATCTCTGAAGAATGAATCAAGTTTAAAGCATTTTTGATGATCGAAAGTTATTTAGATGTTGTTATAGGTTATCTCTGACACCTTGGCTTGTTTGGAGGTTAAGATTCTAATGCTATTGATAGTCGCTATTGATTGGATTTCAATATGGGGCGACCTTATCTGATCGTGCTTAACCCTTGGCCGTTAAGGTAAAACGACAACTGTGCATTATGAGCCTGGTTGAGCCACAGATAAGTCTATGGAAGTACTAGTAGGCCTACCGGTATAATTTTATGAATCGACAGTCTACTTGCATTGAAAGTCATTTAATAGTTTACAAGTTTGATTACACAGAAGCGCCATAGGGTGGGTGGGGGGGGGTAAACGCACCCACGGCGTTTTGCCCCAGGTAAGGGGTAAAAAACGCCCCTTTGTAGCATTTTGTATTAATTATTTTTTAATATCATGTTTTGGGGAATTTTATTGAACACAATTATACTTTATCTGGGACATTCAGCATTGGACCTTAGAATAATTTCATGCTTAAAATGCTGTTACGTTGTAAATTAGCAAAAACTGTTAAAGGAGGCGTTTTGCTCCCTCGACCCTATATATATGACAAAGTGCAAAGCAGTAACCTGATGCACAGATGCAAATTGTATTTCTAGTGTCTTTGTATCTGCCATTCTGTGTTTATGGCATAGACTCTGCACCTATGTCTGACATGTGAGTTTTATGCAAAATGATTTCCATATAGACTGGACCTGGGATAAGGGCATCTACCAAGGCCTGGTACAGCTGCGTTATTGGGTGGTTTCACACACTTTGATCAAATGAGCAGTGAAACAGTATGCAAGCCAGTCTGAAAACCTAATCTTTCTGCTGTTTAATACCACACACAAGGTCTTGTAGCACATAGCTTTCAGCACTGCTACCTCACACACACTCTGGAATATCTTCCACAACTTCATGGCCCTTTACCTGATGCTGTAGTCAACCTGTTGCTGGCTACGCAAGTCCACATCACGCATGTGTGTGTTGTGTTCACATATAATTTTTGGCTTCCTCTTGCCCTCACTATCCTGACAGAGATGGTAAGCTATTAATTTCACTGCCACGCAAACTTGAATGATGGTTTACAGCTGTTGTACCACCATAGTGTGAAAACCCTTGACACATCTCTGTTAAATTTCTCAATAATAAATAGTTCAGCCATCATAAATTAAAATTAGCGGCTATTCTGGTTTGTTCATTGCAGTGCGGGCCAAGATGCCTGACATTCCAGCAGGTGATGTTGAGAGGGGTAAGAAGGTGTTCGTTCAGCGCTGTGCCCAGTGCCATACAGTGGAGTCTGGTGGCAAGCACAAAACTGGACCAAATCTGCATGGGCTAATTGGACGTTCAACAGGCCAGGCTACGGGCTTCACTTACACTGATGCCAACAAAAATAAAGGTATGCATTCAAGACTGTTATATGTGGGAAAGCTTCCATTTCTCAAACATGTATGCCTAATTTGGGTGTCATGAAATTATTGCAAATTTTCGTGTAGATTTAAAATCTATAACATTTGTTTTGCATGGCAGTTAGAGGAAGATCAATTGAAAATTTGGTGAAATTAATATGGCTTGCCAAGTTGACCATGACAGCACAATGTAAATTCATGCTTTGTTGTTAAATAGATAATGTAGAGATGCAAATGATGTAGTGCTCAGCATACTGTCCTGAAATGCTATCACTAATCTCAAATAAAGTACCAGCTGATTTGAGGATGCTGTCACCCTGTTTGTCTCCGAAAAAGTAATTGTATCTTTGGGTAGGTCATACTGAATAGTCTTAACCTACTTGTTTTCCTGTGTTTTTGAAATTCAGGCATCAAGTGGACCAAGGAAACGCTGTTTGAATATCTGGAAAACCCAAAGAAATACATCCCTGGTACAAAGATGGTCTTTGCTGGTCTAAAGAAGGATACCGAAAGAGCTGATCTCATTGCTTATCTGTATCACTCAACGAAGTAAATGCCACACTCGTGAGCATTCTAGGCTTTACAACTGAACTTTGTTTATGATATGAGCGCAACTAACTAACTAGTCTGTTACTCTAAATGTACATTTCTAAGTTTGTGTTGGTAAAGTATTATAAATTTTTTATCTGGACCCTGAAAGGGCAGGTTGTGTTTTAATTTGCTGATTTGATAAATAGTGTAAAGAACTAAGGGGTTCCTTCTTTGTCTTTTAAGAGGTAGCCACTCATAAGCATCGATCTTGGTTCAACAAAGAATATCCAAAGACACCGATTTGAACCATAACCTCCCTACTGCATAGTGTGCAAGCTATGCAACTATATCCAGTATACCACTGTACAATAACAATGCATTCAAGCTCTTCTTTCACAGTCGCTGTACAATAACAATGCATGCAAACCCCTCTTTCAGATTCAGTAATCAAACTGTCCGATGCAATGTACATAGTCTTAAAACAGAAGCAATATACAGGTATTTAGATTTTGAAAATTCACTTAAACTAATGCCATATTTACACTATTACTACACTGTTACAATGACCATCATACCAGCGTGACATCTAAATAAATTAGCGTGGAAAAGACTAACATGCACTCTGTGGACACCCATTAAGTAGCAGACAATTTTGGACATTTTTCTGGATTTTGTCTACATGTATCCTCCAAAATGTAAAACAGGTAATCTTGTAATCTTGGTTTTAGCTAGGACCAGTTAAAATCACACTATCATCCACAAATTACTAATTTTCAAGTATTAAACCGTACAGCTTAAAATGCATTACATGCCCAGGTACTGGTGCACCCAGTATGATGAAAATAGTAAAGAAATTAACGAGGCAATCATGTTATTGTGAAGCAAGCACATTAAACTATTCTTGAAAGTGCAGCTATGGCTTGCAGTATGGTTGAAAGAATGGCAAATTGGACAACAGTAATCTACAGATGTGAACCATACAGTAACGAATGGCTAAAGTCTTCATGTGTGAATGGCAGGAATTTGAGACACAGAGTTCTACATGTTAGCTTCACAGATGATGTGTCCATATGATGTACATATACTACTTGTTGCTGACAAAATTTCACAATTAAAAATACCAAATCCAGATGAATAACATTCTGCAACCATCAATAAAATAGAAAAATGAACAATCACAATTCCTTTAAATCTTTGTAGTTGCTGCCACGAAGGTTTCGAAGTGCTATTCAAATTCTAGCTGCTTACATAAAACGTGACTGGCCAGCAACACAGAAGGTATATTAAAAAAACATTTTAATGTTTACACAAAACTATTAAATACTTGTAACAAAGCGTAGGTCTTATAACGCTAACAGTTAACACTAGTTATAAAGTATAAATTCTGTACAGTTCCATTATTGAGCAGAGCAGGTACCGCATTTGACAACAGCCATATCTACTTGAAAGATTGAAATTCTGACACAACAGCATTGTACAACAGTTAGCTATAGAAGTGGAAGATTATAAGTAAAATTCTGTGCAGTTCAAAAAGTTCTTGAAGTATTATGGTTAAGATCAACAATAAGACCAGATGAATGTCGCATCTACCAGGTTCACAAGATCTGACCATCTGCCGCATCTAGCACTGGACAACTTCTCTAGTTAAACACACTGATTGCATTTTCCACTATGTTCGTATTATTACTCTTCAAACAAACCTGCTCAATCATATCATATACCGTAGTGGGAAAAACAAACTGGAGATAAAAATTACATTCTTAGCAGCTAGACCTTGTACAGACCTGATGAAGATATGTACACAAAGCATTGGCTTGATAGGAAACAACTTGTCTATTGTTTTTACTAATTGACACCTGTTCGCATTTCAATTTATTCGCCTATACCTTAGAAGTGTAGCAGAGGCACAAAAATATTTATGACTTCTGCCATTGTCACGATTTAAAATATTGTGTGATACTGCAGGCACAAGACATGGAATTAAACACATTACAGTATAATACAATACAACTGTATCTGATATTGCCCTCGTTCCAATGTTCAGAAGAGTACACCACTCACTACCCATCATCCCTTAATAGACCTCAGAGTTTAATTAAAATTTCATATGCATGCATATGAAATCTCTGTGCCTCAGATACACATTTTGGTGTGACCCTTGTGCGCGTTACAAATTTAAGTAACAATAATAATAATATATATATACTTTATTTCGCACAAAGCAGAACAGAGAAACTAATAATTGTAAATTGTATATATAAATACAGATTTGAATAGAAATATAATGGTAGTACTATGTGCATGCTTGCTTGTGTCCCATACCATTTATGATTATGGTAAGCTTCATTCCCTTAAAACAAATGTAGGATATTACCAAGAACTTGCTAGGGAACAACCTAACAAACCTTAAAAATTCAGGACAACTTTCATATACAAACACAGAAATGCAGCCTGTCCTTTTGTTTGAGAAATCCCTCTAGGTTAGAGCACCAATTTTTGGTAACAGTCAACTAATGTGTAACTAGAATCTAAAACAATGGTGTCAAATTATGTCATTATTGTCCACTTCCGCAGATTCTTATACAGTTACAAATTGACAGTGCCATAAAACAACAGGCTAACTTCTTGCAGCAGAGCACCTATGTACAGCTCAAACCAAATTTCTCAAAATCAGGTTCTCAAGCAGTTTTCTCTAGATTGGAAGTATAGTATAAAAAACTCACAATTCACCAAACATGGCTACTGAAAGCAGGTTTTCATGGAATGTGATGCTCTAGAATGACAAATAGTGGTGGATGGATGGAGTTTTCTTTTACATCCTGTAGCACGATAAATAATATTAAAATGCCTACAAAATCTGTTAACTTCGAGGTGGAGTTGCATGATGTCACTCCATTAATGGTCACTGGTTGATTACAAAAAATGGTCTACCTATCAAGATGATACATACAAGCCCAAAAGACAGAGACTTGTACCTACAAACTTAATTACATGGCAATCAGTAGCAAAGTAAAGCTTGTCAAATTAAACTGTTCTCTAATTATAGCTACAGCAACTCACAAAATATCAAGAAGGCAGTACAGCTAAGAATGCCATGTTAAAAATCCTCATCTGCCAAAGAAATGCCTACTATGTCTACTTATTCCAATGAATAACACCACATTAACAATTCTAATAAGCAGAATACTGATAAAATTATTTGAAACCAGTGGTTTATTGTTCAACAAATCAACAGTACAAATACAATTTTGAGTGTCAACAGTCTGTCTGTACTTTCCATATGAATTCTCTGTGAGAAAGCTTTCCCATTACTCTTAATTGAACACACAGAGAAGGAAATGTGAATGAAAACCAAAATGAAAACACTCTTATCATTAGCCAGGAACAACTACAGTTCTACACATTTAAATAACAAGTTTAAAAACTTAATTGCCAAAGTCTGCTTTTTTTGATGTCTCCACAAGAGCCTTGAACTTGCAGTAAACTTCACTGTGTGCTATCCATTCTAAGATTACATATCGTATGTTGTCTGTATATTATCAACTACAAAAGTCTATAGATACACTATGCAACTTTGGACAGCTTAGATTAAGACAGCATCATAAATAGGCTAATAAACTACTTCATTTAGGACATAATTATCTGAAATGAATGAATAATTATTTAAGAAAATTTACACATGCTCATTGCTCAACAGCGATTACAGCCTGTGAGTCTTCAGCTATTGCTACTTACTCTTACTACAATGTACAGTGGCTGTGCATGCTTTTCATGAAATGCCTTTGAAGCATTTTCTTTGGCAGTGGAGTAGACACCTCTCTGAAACTAAATTTCTGACCAAGATGTTATCTCAAGAGAGACATGCACTCGCCAAACCTCCTACACCAGCCTATGTGCAAGAAACAAGGCTAGCACATAAGTGTGCTCACGAAAAGATGATACATGTAGCATGAAAAACCTGAACAAGAATCCAAAAGAACACCAGAAGAATAGGCGTGCAAAAATAAGCACAAATACTTAGAAGCACAGACACATGCAACAAGAAATGAATACACGAATCTTGTACGTACCTAGCACAAACTAACAATTACACCATAACGACAAATAGCATTTATTTTCCTATTTAATGATTTAATATCTATCAAAATAAACAAATCTGTATGATAAAACATTAAATATATAACTACAAAAGGAGTCCATCATTATTTCAATTACAAGTGTAACCAATCCTACATATGTATGCAGGTTCCGTACGGCATTATGACATTTTAAAAGATACCAAAGAGCTCTCATATACCTGCGTACAAGAAGACATCTCATACACCCGACTCTGGGGGTCAAGTCTATCACCAATGTACAAGTTAATGACCTTACATTTGACATTCACTGTCAGCATTTTTTCAGGCATTACCCTGCTCTTCCCCTCTGCCATGTGATTGAAGTTGGTGTTTAAGGTACAGCCTGTGCTGAAATACATGGTGGGTGTGTGGACATCTTGCCATGGATGTGTCATGTAATCTCCTGTGGATGTGTCATGCAATCTTGGCTTGACCCTGGTAAAAAGTGACCCTCACAATTTAGACTTTAAAATTTGTCCAAAATTTCTCAATTTTTATGAGAGTAAGCTTACACATGGTCATCACATGCAAATGAATTCTGTATAGCAATAATCAGCTACACGAGTAATCAAACTTTTATGAGTGAACAAAAATCCACGACATTTCACAAGCAAAGAAATGACACAGACAATGACAGCTGCACCTACTCATTTAATGGTAGCTAAGAAGATCCAAATAGATAATAGCATAACACAGGCCAAAAGCTCTTAGATTTCATATTTACAAACTATATTTTAGTATTACATTCAACAACATATGTATATATGTGTGTGAACATATATGTTCGGTTAGAAGCCATGGTATTGGTTAACACTTTAACGATGAGAGTGTACTAAAAGCGACTGGGAACCAATGCAGCTCGTCGTTAAAGTGTTACAGGATACACACACTCAAACACATTCTTATCACAGGTTCATAAGTGATATGAAGTTGCAGTTAAGGCGAGGAATTTCATAACGAAGATACATATTACTATATATATCGTACAGAAAAATACCTGGGTTTTACAAGAACAGGGCAACACAAAAGGCCAGAGAACAAAACCCAAAAAGCCATATAAAAATATTCAAATCATTTCTCAAAACCAGTAGCCATGTCCAAAAGCTCCTGATCAAAACGTAATACAAAACTGACAAACAGCACATGACTGACCTACTATTGACAGCACACATTATAATTACTGTTAGAGGCCTGATCCTAAGACTGCATATCCATTACAAGTACTTGATTAAATTGGCGCTGTTAATGGACCACCATTTCACTTTTTCACACTTTTAATATAACAATACTCTGAGACTTCCTTGACTCAAGCCCAGATGTTCTACACCATTTCTGGCTTTGGTAAACTTCTCCACCAACTGCATTTCCTGACCAACTGTAGCACAAGCCATGCTTTCTTAGACTAGCAAACTTCATTAGTCGTATCAGCCATACTTTACCTACATTATCTATTAGTTGTTTCTTCAGATTTCATTCACAAAACAGTTGGCAAAGCAAACAAAATCAAGTGCAATGTTAACAATTCAAGTTAAAACTCAACAGCTGAGTGATAGTCATCATCAACTCCTGTACAAATTATTTGTAAGCTAAAGCATACCACACAGACCAAAGTATAAAGACAGGCAACTGCAGATTTGTTGATTTCCTTGCTATGTACAGTTCTTGAAAGCCTGGTCCTGGGGATGTTGAGGTGCAGTTTTCAGTTGAGGCAGGCTGGATACCACCAATCAAGAAGACATTTCCTACAACTTACACATTTCAGTATAACAGGTTGTTAGTGTCCAAAGGGAGCTTGGATCTGAACACACTTTGAGCACTCAAAAGCCTGGGCACAAACCATACAGCCATCACATGATCTGACATAATGAGAAGGATGTTCTTGTTGGAATAGCGACAGTATGTACAAACAGAACTCTGGGTACTTTAGTGTAAATCTTAGACGGCCCCTTAGTCAAGTGATCTTCGTGTGCTTCCGTTGTTTTCCGCCATTATGTTACAAACTGTTTATTAAACCTATTCAACTTCACTTTGCTATCAGTTCTAAGGCAACTGAAATATAAATAACATCTTCTGGCCTCTTGCACTCCATAGAAAGCAGGTCAACAAGCAAGGAACAATACTCTTAAATAGTTTTTGTAAATAAAGTTAGTAGAATTTTCAAATTTCGAAACTCATACTACCGGGTAGATCTATTTTGATATCCAAATGCATCATCAAAATCTGGAATAAGAAATATGATGTCCAGACCTACCAGTACATGCAAATCTGGAATATTTCAACACATGGTTTGGATAACTTTCACGAGCTTCTTAGCAGTACCTTTGACAGATAATTCATTCATTCATTCATTCATTCCGGATATTTATATAGCGCCTCTTCAAGAAACCTACTCAGAGGCGCAATAATAACAACAAGTGCTACACAAATGTTCAGTTCCATTATCCAGATTCCAAGATAAGTGTACTACATGAACAATCTGTTTAACTGTTTTCGGCTTTCAGTTCCTTGCAACTCTGGATAAGTTCCCATCATCTTAGGTAACTTTACAAGAACCATAACCCATTAAATAAACCAAAATACTGTGCAAGGCAACCAAAGCAAACAAGATTGTCACAAACTGATGCTATATTAAATGTCCATACATTACCATTTTACCCTTTTACTGAAGCTAAAATACAGCTTCCACAGGATAAATTCAACCAAAGCCATCTGTAAATCTCAGATGACCACACAGGCACACACTCACCAGCATAAAGTATAGCCTCATTGGACAATATTTGAAGAAGTTTAATAATAGCAATCAAAAGAAAAACTTCAGCCATGCAAAGTGCCGAGTTGCTGCACTTGTTTGGTGGTGCCTTCTTGGCAGTGCTCCATCCTACCTGTCTGATCTTTGTCGACTTGTCTCTGACCTCACAGTCCGTTGAACTCTTCGGCGAGCTTTTGGTCCCGCAGACTCACACTTCTGTTAAATAGCATCAGGCCATTTTGATTTTGGGGCCCTCCATTTGGAATGGCCTCTCACCAGACCTGTGCCTCCTGCCTCGGTTAAACTCGCCTGATATTTATAAGTCCCTCAAATCACAGCTGTGGCTGGGAGCACCTCTGAGATGATCTGTTGAAGAGGCACTATATAAATTATCAGAATGAATGAATTAGGTGACTGGACTGAATTATCCCTTGGCTACTATGGTGCAACTCTGCATAGATCAAGGTGATCTTTGAGTTACTAGTATAACAGTAATAATAAAGCTAGTTTAAAAAAACTCTGATTAAGCAATAAATTAAATTTAAAATAATTCTTCTTGAGTAGCAAGAAAGCATTATGCTCTTCCTGCTACTGAAAAGCTGGTTTTAACAGAATGTCATTCTCAGATTAGAAACCAGAAATTTCAATAATAAACAAATAAATTCTAGCAAATAAAAAAAAATGGCAAAAAACATGACTAACATCATATTTTACAGTAGTACATTTAAAAACTTTTTAAAACAGACAGCAGCGGCCACAGTTATTTGCTCAGCAAGCTTCACCCAGCCAAATACTGGAAAAGATGAAAGTGCATTGCAGTTTGAACTGCAACAGAACAGAATGTACAGACTGCCCATACTATCCTTTGACATAATGGGCAGAAAACGGAAAGAATACTATAAAAACATCACAGCTTGAACATAAAAACAATGTCAAAAGCACATATCATGGTACCACCATGATTTTCTATTCCAAAGATAATTTAAAATATTCAGTTGACTCTTGATCCAATTAAACAAATTTCAAATATCATAGTAGTTTAAGTTATGAGAACCAAATAAATGAAACATGATCAGTACATTCAACCCTGATGAAAGAATTCATTTAACGTTTTCACTGACCAAAGACAAAAAAATAGAAATTTAATAATAAAGTATTGAGATAAAACAGCAGTAACATGATAAATCCATCCGACTGCATCAAACACAATCTTATCAAACTAATCTTTCTCAGCCATGTACAGTTGCCATAAAAAGAGGAAAGTCAAACCTACCATCCACGTGAGTGCAAATATATATATATATATATATATATATATATATATTATACACACACAAGACATCTATATATACATGCATTATATGCACATGTATATCTAAGTTGCTAGTACATATATATACATTCTGCAGCAAAAGTGACCCTCAAATATTTCAGTGACCTCCATTATTTTGAATGCATTCAAGTCCAATGAACTCCTTCACAAGAACAGACCGTATGTCCAGCTATGTGTATCTATGTACAACATTGTTAGTTCTTATTAAACCACATCTGTTTAGATAACCAAAAGTCCACTTAATTAGACCACAGCATGCACACATTTAAACTGTACACATTTTGATGCTCACAATCAAACACAATTTGTTGCCTAGCAACAACCAAAACACACCCCTCCAGCAACATACAATAGTTAAACCAAAATGGCAGATACAGAACTGATTTCCTATACACCAAGTATCTACACGTATGTACATAAACACCAGCTTTCGTTCTTTCAACTTTGATCTGAAAGCCAAAATAATGACTGCTATTTTGCCTATTCTACAGCCTCCAGAAGCCAAGAGCATCATCTACTAAACCACAAATTACTGAGCAACAAAGCGTGGAAACGCTTTTGGCTGAATACTAGGAACAGAGATCTGAAGTAGCATCAACTATAGAATAATTGTTTGAAAACTGAGCAAAATGAGCAGAACAACATTTTGTAAGCCCTGGAATGCCTTTCTGAAACAAAAATCTTAAGGCATTTATAAACAACTGCTACCCGATACTACAATCAAAACATTTAGGCTGCTGTCCTTGCCCAACATCCAAGCATCCTCCTTGTTCCTTCTGGCACATGCTCTGAACTTCAACATTCCCAAAGCAAAGACAACTCCCAATTGCTTACACCCTTACCAGATACAGAATGCTTGCTTTTCAATTCTTAAAACAATGCCGAAGATTTCAACAGCCGCAAGTGCCTGTGCTCATTAGCATGATTAAGCAACACTTAACTCAAAACAGATGAAGACATTCTAGCACTCTCAGTGGATATGAAGATTGTGCAATTTGTAAAGGCAATGCAATTGAGAACATCTAAAATGGTATAAATACAAGCTCACACATTAAGGGTAAGGTTCAAAAGTATCAAGTGTTTGCATGAAAACTACAGATAAGGTCCATGTTCCTTTGCCAATGACCCCATAGCTGATAGGATACACAAGCATCCAGATGATATCAAACTGTGACTGAAACTGCAAATAAAATCTTAAACAGCTTCTGGTCTGAAACTGGAAAGCTGAGAATGATCGTGAAAGAAATAATGAATCTTCAGTTGAAAGTAAACCATCAACTATTCTGCAATTTAGGTAGATAAAAAGTTTAAAAGTCTGTTACTTAGATTGTATGATGTAAGAAAAGAGAACCACACGTAATACAACCATACGCACGATCGGGCTTACAAAGTATTGGAAACAGGTCAACTGACTCTGACATTTAACTGTCACAGCAAATTAACTGCTCACCAACTAACATTCGACATGGTTATATTCTAAGTTATAAACATTCAAAATCTTCTTCAATCCCTTCTTTCAGCAGCAATTTAACAACTTACAAGCAACATGGACCTTGAAATTTCCAACCTGGGTTACAAAATCCTTCCATTTCAAGCAACAGATATACAAACACATCATCACATCAATCCAAAAACTAAAAATTAAACGTTTTAAGAGAGAAACATCAGAAAAATGAAACAGAATCGTCTAAAATCTTGCTTACAGTGGTGAACAAATTACAGTGATTTAAAGAGGAGGCTAGGCCTGCCAATCAAGATAATCAGAAAGATTTTAAAAAGTAACAAATCGCTTGCACCACAAATTTATTCACGCAAGATATCAAACTTCTTAGTGCCGTCTGATTTTGGCGCACCCAGCCGCAACAAATGCATCCTACAGGCCACTTTCGTCCTGAATTGCTGATCCAGCTATTTGCATCTGGCTCATCTGACCAGCCAACATGTTTGGGTCAATTGCAGCCATTCCAGGATGCATTTGAGGAATAACCTGTAACAAAAGCCAGGTTAAATTTATTCAGTGGCATAACTGTGACGGCAGCTTCACAAAGTGACCTTCACATAATATATGCAATTTAATAAATGCTAACCTAATCTAAAGACTTCTACTACTGTACTGTTATCATAATACGGGATACATCGAACCAATTAATCAATGCTGACAATGAAGAGGAACTGAGGGTAGCAAGTTAAAGCAGAAATGTCCAGTCAAAACCTGAGAGATCTTAAGTACACTAATGCTTCCTGCTCATGAAGCTGTGACCATGAAAGGCCAATTCTATATCTCCTTGCCCAAAAAATGGTGATGTTTGTGGTAGGGACCGAAAAGCTTCAATATTTGATTCGAAAACGAATTGGACAGCAGAATTCGATTCGATTCAAAAATGACGTCATGATTTGAAAATGATTAGACCTTGCTGCATTTTGTATAATTGGTTTTATTTTTTTAAATTATTTGTGTTATGTTGATTCTGTTAACCTGGGAAGAGGCCTGAATTCTCGGAGAACATTTTTACTCCTAATATTTTTTTTTGGTTCTGAGGGATTATTTCTACCTTGGGTACAGAAAATTCTGTTAATTAACTTAATTTTTAGTTTAACTGATTTTAAACTGCAGAAAAGTCATTTAGACCTACATTGATATATTGATAACTGTTACTATGGTATGCCTATAGCCCTATACTATCAAGTACACACTACACGAATATCAAACTGGCACCCGTTGATTCGATTTGAGATTCGATTCAAACTTTATCCCCCAATCTGATTCGAGTTTCGATTGAAAATTTGCTATTCGTAGGACCCTAGTTTGTGGTACTTACTTAACCATAATGACACCAGTATCTCCTTTAGTCCCTACTTTAGTGGTATGTCCAAGAGATTTCAGTGACATCAACTATTCTTGGATACAGGACAGGTAAAGCAAAACTTTGGTACTTCGATATTCGGTATTTCGAACCAGAGTTGTATGGTCTCAAGACTCAGTCCTGGTATCGAGACAGGTTTTTTGATGTCTTGGTCTTGGGAACTTAATGTCTTGGTCGCAGCGCTGGTCTCGCGGTCATTCCTTGACTTTTTGGAAACTGTCTTGAAGTGAATGTCTCCATCTCTAGAAGAAGCGGTCTCCAACAACCTTGTGCAAACTGCGTTTAGTTCTTGCACTATGAAATTGTCCTGTGCCGATCTGATAACTCGCTCGCAAAGACACAGAAAGTTTAGTAAAATTATCTTCCTTGTTAACGTGTGACACCAAATGCATGTGCAGTTCTACCTTGATAAAAGTCATCAGTTTACCATATAGCTTATCGGTAAATAATCTAGAAATCGGCAAGCAGCAGATATTGAAAAGAGCATTTTGTCATTTATTTCGATTTTCATACAAAACGTCAAATAGTCTAGTTTGCATTCAAGCAATTTGAAGTCATGGACAAACAAAAGAAATGGCTTTGTCATTTGCCACTGGGGTAAAGCCACAATAAACGAAACGATTGGAAACAACATCTAGTTTCTCCAGGTGTTATGTTGTAAATTTATAATTTAGTTACTTAGTATGAAAAATTGTTGGTTTAAATTTTTAAATCATTTAGAAGATTTCAGACATGCTAGAAATATTTAATTTCTTGAATCTTTTCAGGAGATCGGTCGACTTGTCCCTGGTAGTCTTGAACAGTTGAGAGAAAAATTATTTTCGGGATTTGGGTCCATTTTGCGTTTCCATCACTTTCTATGGTATTCCCTTGACCCCACACATGCAACCCTGGTTCTGTCACTATTGTCTCTGCAAGGGTGTTCTGTGGCCCTATTTTACAAGGACTGACCTTGCTATGCTAATCTTGTCAGAATGTCACAACACCAAAAATGACAGCCTTGCACACATTGCTGAACTTGAGCACATAATAAGCACTTCATGTTCATTTATGCAGCCCTATGTCTTTGATTATTTAATAAAACATTATGTTTAAGTGTATATACATGCAGGCCTACCGGTACTTTCATTTTTGACAGATGTTTACGTATGTACGCTATTCGTGCACGACATTCATTAAAACTTAAGCCTTGCAATATTAGACTTCAGAAACTGAAATACACATGCGTTTGGCATTGTATTGATCTACGATTTCATGGAAACTGGATATTCTTGACCTAATGCAAACTCTATGCCACATTCTAGCTACCATTCTGTTTCAGTAACCTTTCTAAGAACTGTCGGTTCAGGTGAGTTGTCGTCGGGAATGTTTCAGAGTTTTAAATACATGCAGATGTTGTAAAATAGTGTATCAATTATTCATTTTTACATAACATTCATTATTACAGTGCCATATATATAATATTGATGTCTTCCTTAGTAATTAAGCAGATCTTGTGCCCCCGATAAAAAAGTTAATTTTTAGCACTGGCATAATTTTCTTAACCAAACTGAATAATGGGAGAGTCAAGGTTAAACGTACAGCTGCCATTGGATGTTGCAAGATGTAAGGTCCTGGAACAGCATGAACCCAACTACCAGGAGCCACATAGTTGTTCAGATTCGCAGCCTGCACTGAATAACCTCGTCCTACAATTCCTTGTGTTGTCATAACAGAAGGCACTGCCATGCTAAAACAGAACCATACACAAGCACGTTAACAAAAACCTAATCAACTCCAATATCTTCCACAGTACTGGGACCTAAAATACACGATCAGTCTACTTTTTTTCCAAGTGTTCTGACAAGTAGTGATTTAGAAGTTCAGTCTGGCTGGCAAAGCTGAAGGCCTTATTTCCTTACATCATGCATTGCATCGATCAGAGAATAATATATTAATGTAATAATGACAACTAATGTAATGCTATAACTAGTGTACTACACTGTACCTCCATACTGGAACAAATGAACAATCTCATATTCCCATCTCCTCCACCGATATCGCTGTTCACCCACCACCATCTCCTCATGCTCTTCTATCTATCACTCCTCAGGCTTTCCTCTGTGATATAAAGTCTCATCTCTTCAAGAATGCCTACCCAGATCCAATCTCTCCTCTATCTTCCAATCTTCCTCATGCCAGACGGAAACCACCTTAGCAGCTCCTCTGTCTCCTTCTCTCTCTGGTTTCCTGGCAACAGGACTTGGACCTCCACTTTGTATATCTGGACAACCCCTCTGACATGATGTAGCACTCATGAATAAGCTTGTGCTCTGTGCTTAGCCTTTGAGTAGCTCAGTAGAAAGTTTGAGATTATGATTAGTAACTGACTACAAGTTAGTAATCTCTTCTGCATCGAGAGCGGTCTTTTTTGACCGCACAAGAAAACACACCTATCTGGCCTATAATTAGCTATACTTAAAGTTCTATTTATATATCTGTTAGATAGAAGAAATATTGTAGATATCAAAAATGCCTTGCTTGATTTTTTCCAATAGTTTGGTGAAGTCAGACACAACTTTGCCAATGTCTTGGTAAACATTTACATACAGCCAAATTTACATTTAAATAGCCATGTCCCTTCTTGGTCATTGGCCGCTTCTCTGTAGCCAAATGTGTTCTTATTCATCAGCCAAGTAAAAAAATAAATTATATCGCTCAGTGAATATTTTGAAAACAAACATGCAGGTTTTGAGATTTGAAGAGAGTGATACCGATGAACTTCATGAACCTCGATCCATATCACCATTTATGGAGTCATATAAACTAATTTTTGGCTGCATCACTCAAATGCTTTTATTCATTCATTCATTCAGAGCATTTATAAAGCGCCTCTTCAAGAAGCTACTCAGAAGCAATCAGCCAGGCCCAAAAACTAAAACTATATCAAGCAGCCAATGTTGTAAGTTATGAGAAATACAAATCTCGAATCAAATGTTTGGCAATGCCAATATTTGGGATTTACAATTTTGAAGTTGGCGGCGGCAATGAACATTTTGAAGGCCGAAGTCATCATTGTTTTTGAAAGAATATACTTGGTAAACTCATTTTTGGACTCAATTCGTTAATATTTTGCTCTTCACCTGTTGCTACAAGATAAGTTTGCCAACGAGTGGTTACATTTAGTAGTTTTTAATTACATTTTATTTTGTTCATGAAATTTGTAGGAATTGTTAATTTTGAAATACTGAAATTTTTTGAAACGTTTCTTACATTTATCAACTTTGAGGTAAACACATGAAATGATTGACTTTTCATCACTGATTATTGTCAAGGAATAAAATATGAACAAAATGATATGTAGCATGTTTAAATTACTGAAGATTTTATGTGCTTGCATTCATGTTAAGTAATAATGGTCAAAATAATCAAAAATAACGCAGGTAGCTGCAAAAGAGTTAACCAAGTTCACAGATGATCACAAATAACTTTTACAAGAAATGTTAAGTTTATGCACACACTTAAGAACTTTTTATAATTTAAGCTTACCCATTCTGAGCAGAGTTATATGGACTGGTTGATATCTGACCCTAAAGAGTGAACATAACATTGCTATAAAATTAATTCTGTATCAACATATTTTGTAATCACAATAACCACAAGGTCAGAATGCTTCAGACTACACTCATCAGATATTCTGAAGTGCACTATTGCGGTTTTGAAGCATGCACATACTTGACAAGGGCAATTTTACCTCCACACATAGCTCAGAAAATCAGAAAACATTATCAGCTCATCTTAAGACGCACCTTGTTAGGTCTGCTAGACAGCCGTGTTACAGCACCTTTGTGAGGTTATAAAACACACTGCTATATAAGTCTTCAGATACATACACACATACAACGTAACTGGTTAACAAATGTTAACTGGCAGAATAGCTTGACAGTTGACAGTATATTGCAAGTTTCACATGCCACACAATGTTTCAAACTCTGGGTCCAGCAATGAGAAATTGACCTCTTCCAGCATGGCCACAATGAACTGTCTGAATTTTGCATACAGGCATGTACAAATAACGAGAGCCATAACCTTCTGACATGACCAAACCATCATAGAATATAGAAATTGACCTCTTCCTGCATCTATTCCTGGCCCCTCCAACTGGCTGCACATTGTATCCTTGTTGTCCCTCGGACTACGTCGTCCACTACCCAGCACAGAAGTTTGCCATTGTTGGCCCTGCATACTGGAATATTCTTCCTTTTAAAATCAGATGTGAGCCAATTAGTCTGTCACCTTCTTTGTTCAGCAAGTGCTTGAAGTCTGTTTTGCTTGATCCTGGGTTTCCCTGCTTCGTCAAGAACGCTGCTGATGGGTTTTTCTTGAAGTTGTGTTTTAAAATTTTTTACTTATGTTAAGTTGTGTCATTCTTAATATTACAGTGGTATTATAGCAACTGATTATGCAGCTAAGAATTGTATGCAACAAAGAATTTATGCTCTTTTGCAGTATGACTTAGGAAAGTTGATTGTGAAAGTAAAGAAGATCAATCTTTTAAAGTATAATTTCCAAATAAGCAGTTACTTTTCACATATGGAGAAATGGCTCAGTCACTTTACACAACCGGCTAAGAGGCATATTCACAAAATGTTGCAGAAAAGTTATAACATGATGAAATGTGGTGTTACTCTTCCTCTGTACAACAATGAGCATGCAAAAAGAAGGGCGTTACCCAGATATTTTAAAACTACTTACTACTTCTGCATTCCTTTCTACCCATGGCCTTGGAGGAGAATTGTATTTCTTTTTGTTTCCACTATCTGCAAACTTCACTGTCAATGGTTCGTTAAAGCCTAACAGATCACAAAAAATTCAGAAGCAATGAAAATAATGCAATTAAACATTGACCTTATTGCTGGATTAGATGAAAGACTATAACCCTGCAAAATATTCAAGCCACTTAACACCAGTCTGTACTCTTTATGTTTTCCAGGTAAAAACCGCCTCCAGGTCAAACCAATCGCTGGTACAGCAGTTCCCTCATTAAATGTACAAGTTTAGCTGGATGGACAACTACCTTTCAAATTCATCTAGGTTTCTCATCTTTCCCACTTTGCTAATCTTATGCACTTTTATCTAATGCTAAGCCAAGCTATTGCATTCTTGCTCAAGGCACCAGCATTCATGTTTGGAACAGCACCCTCTGCTGGTTATGAGAATGGAGCAGTAATCAAGAGTAACAGACAACTGACATCTTATTCTGATAACTGAACTTAGTATGAATAAAAGACAGAGAAAATTAAATTTAAAGACATCTTACGAGGCAGTAGTTTTCCATTGAATGCCTGAATGACAGCTTCGCATTGTTCCTTTGTCTCCATTCGTGCAAATCCAACACCTCGGCTGATCGTGTTCTGGTCACGCAGGATTCGAGTTGAGATGACCTTGCCAAATGCTTTAAACATGACCTCAAGGTCACCTTCATTGATATTAATTGGCAAATTTGCTATGTACAGATTAGTCACATCTCGTTCTTGTTGCTGCAAAGAACAAAATTACAGACTACAATTACGACAAACAGAACTAGTAATAACTGATTGTGCTAAGAAATTTGTAACAACTACTAATACGATGGTGATTGTAACAACATTGAAGATCAAAGGCATCAATGCCAATCATTCCACTGTATATATTTAGTTAAGCTCACTTGAGTCAACATACCTTGGCCATCTGAGCCTGAATTCCTTTGCTCTGAAGATCCTTAACAGCTGCCTCTGCTGCAGGGGCTGTCTCAAAATCTACAAATCCATAACCTAAAACAAAGTCAAGTTGAGTCTCAGTGACCATTCATCATTAAGCCAATAATTGGAGACATAACCAATGGGGATCATACACTAATGAGGTGGAGATCATTACAAAAGTCGCAAATTCATAAAAAGACATAAAAGGAAGCAAGCCTTGTCCTTTAATCTGGAAGAAAACTGCACTATTGACCAATCATATAAATTAATAACCAAATTATTTTATAATTCAGGTAAACTATAGATCTAATGTAAGAATAAATAAGTGCTGATAAAAAGAGAGTAAAAGAGAGTATTTGTACTTGATGCATAAATTATACAGCATCCTTCAAGCTCTTCCATTATTCAGCTTTAATGGTTTAAGAATGAACGTATTATTATTATTATCATCATTATTAAATATAATTGATTCGAGATTAAATATTATTATTATCATCATCATCAAAAATTCTAAAAGTGCAGTCACACAGAAAAGTGCATCAGTTGCCAGGTAATAAACAGTTTGAAAACCAGATGATTGAAAGCCAATTACAGGTTCAGTGAATGTTGAGATGCTTCTTAAAGGAAAAGACTTTGAGCATACATGGGACATGGTAGTAGGTTAAATGCTTTAGGCAGAAACATGGAATGTACAAGAGCTCACGACAGGTCTGCATCATGGCCAAGCTGTAAGACCCATACCCAATAATCACAAAATGTGGTGAGGCAAGTATGGACAAACTAGCATTTATCAGTTCAGTCCTGGTCAGTATAAATCTTTATTCTGAATTCAACAGGGAGCCAAGAAATATAATGGAGTATGTACTACAAGATGCAAGCAGCATCACAAAGATGCAAGCAGCATCACGAAAGCCAGGGAATTTTGGATGCATGAAAGCCTGTTGATTTGAAAATCTGAAATACAGGTCTGCAAAAACTAAGTTGCCAGGCATAATTGAGGTGAAAGCAGGCAAGAGAGCAGGTTACGGCTTGTGACATGTCTTTGGTAAGAGCAGGCCTTATGTGACATATTGCCTTGACATGACAGAAACAAGATATGCAAGGGTTTGTTGTGTAGGGTCAAAATGTGAGATTATTGTACAGCTAAACTCCTGTGTTTTGACAGCGTTTGATAGCAGAACAGCTCTCCTTGTTTTCTGACAGATATATACAAAAACATTCATAAAATACCTTTACACGTATTTGTAGCTGGATCTATAATCGCTTTTGTTGATATGATTTTTCCATAACTGTAAAAATTACATTAAACAATACTTTTTACAACTTAATTCCTTGTTAAAATTAAAAGATTTTTAATTATTATTGTTAAACTGGTAACAATACAGCAGCAGTTATAGCAGCATCTGCAAGCAATCGTAAGTAATTATTTATGTATGTGTGTATACATGCATTCATGTATGTACAAACATAAGTATGCACAACATATGTATGTATGTACATATGAATGTATGTACATATGTACAGTGCCATTCCAGCTACCTTACAAATACAAGTTTGTCTTTAGTCAAACTGACAAGAACCTCTAAGAAATGAACAGCTGATGCCTAACTCGAATATGGCTGAACTACCGGTCAGAAATGAGCTAAATTTATATGAAGTGGGCTTCAATTTAAAATTACCCGGTAGTAAATCACACTGAAGCTACACATAATTATGAAGCACATTGGTTTGAAGTTTCTGAAAAACTCGTCAGATACTGGTGAAAACAAAAGCACTGCTAGAGAAAATGCTAGAAAGCAAGAGGACATGTATTGCAGTTCAAAAGCTTCACTTTCGGAGCTAAAGAAAATGTTAGCAGAAAAGGGCTCCGAATGTTTAACAGAATGTCAACAATCATCACTCATAATTCATCTTCAAGCTACAAAATTAAATAATGTTCAAGAAGCCATCATCATCAACCAGTAAGCCAAATTTTTAACTTCAGCTGGATGGTGTGCACAATTTATGGAGAGGCATGGGCTTGCTCTGTGTCAGCATATCAAAATTATGCAAAAGCCTTAGAAGGGAAAGTGAATGCTTTCATTGCACATGTGATCAGTAAACGTAAAGCCCACAATTATGAGCTATTACAGATAGGAAACATGGATGATACCTTAATGGCATTCGATTTATCCTCAAATCATACAGCATAAGCTGTCAGGAAAAAAATAGTTTGGGTTAGAATGATCGGGCACAGACATATGCATTTCCCTCAGTTGTTCTTAGCTGCCTGACAGATGGGTCAAAGATAAAAGCACAGCAAGTTTCAAAAGGAAAACAGTCCAAATGGTATCAAATTTACGAGAAGGGGTTCTTTAAAATGTGTGATAAAGAATGGATCGACAAGGTTGGCACGAAAAAATGGCTTGAATGCAATTGAAACATGAGGCATGGTGCTCTGTTGCAGACGGATGGTCCTCTGGGACATGTTTAACGTGCATCTTTCACAGACAATGTTACAAATCAGATAAAGGACGAGGGCTGAGGAAATTCTACTGTTCAGCATAAAATAATCCATAAAAGAAATTCATGAATCTATCCTACATGACATCTTGTGGATGTAAAGATCAGATAATAATAATAATAATTTTAATCTGATGGTGGCATAGGTAAATTGATGCTCACTGATAAAATATTATGGCAACTCTTTTAGTTGAATGTATATTTGCAGGTTTTGTTCTTGAAAAACAAACTTTTCATGATTGTATAACTGAGAAGAGGCCATCATTCATAAACACCATCTATGTCTATCTACACTCTACAGTGTGGATGTAATGCAAAGTGAATGGGCAGAAGAACTGTTCTGCCAGTTGTCACACTAACCCCTGACATAAGCTGACCAGATCTCGGTCACTTGTGTTTGGCTGCAGGCCGCGTATGTAGAGGTTTGTCCTGCTCAATTGATCGCCTATTGAACTCTGGCTTGGAGAGTGCGTGCTTGAAGCACCACTAGTCATTGAATTTACAGAGCGATTTCCTCCACCGTATGTCTGAAAGTTCAACAAATAGCGTCATCAACAAAATAAGCATAAAACATAAATTTGTCAATATGTCATACCATATATCAGCCATGATCAATAAAACTGACCAGTGACCATCTTTCACAATTATGTGGGTGCACACTGTGTAGCAAAACCAATCTTATGTACAAAAAAGAACAACCGTTTTAGAATTATTAAATTGTGGAGATAGCAGGTTTGACATCAGTGTTGTGCACGAGACCAAAATTCCAAGACCAAGACCGAGACCACCGGTTTCAAGACCAAGATCGAGACCAAGACCGCGGGGGTCCAAGACCGAGCACCGCGTGGTCCAAGACCAAGACCGAGCAAGACCGCATTGTCCAGGACCAAGACCTAAGCCTCAAGACTTATTCTCAATTGTAGTGAGCATATTCCCATAATTCAAATCAGATGTTTATTATATTTATAGTTATAGTTTTTGTCCCCAAGTCTGCGAGGTCTCCGAAGAGCACACTACAGCTAAACACACTTTCAACAGGCGCGGCTGTTGCGGAATAGGGCCTACAACAAATTTTGCCAGTAGAGACAGATTTCCAACGCTTGCACGACTACTGATTTTGCCTTGAAAAACTGCATCAGTGTAAGCCTAATTACTTCACTAAAGCACTAGAAGTCAGGGTTTACTGTGTCTCAACTCGCTTCTGATAAGCTAACAACAGGTCCTCTCTCGCTTTGCCCTTGGCGGATCGTCGCATGAATTGAAGCTATCTCAGAAATCCCTTAACCCGAAATATTGTTCCACTCTCGTTGAGACCAGACGCCCAAGACCAAGACCAACCCTTAAGGACCAAGACCAAGACCAAGACCGCACCTTTCAAGACCAAGACCAAGACCGAGACCGGTACATTCAAGACCGAGACCAAGACCGCATTTTTTCGGTCTCCTCTCGAGACCACATCACTGTTTGACATACATGCATGTGGCCCCTGTTTACTTACAGGAGCTCTGCTGCTCCACCCTGGGCGTCCAGCGCCGTGGTTCTCTCCGCTCCTCTAAGCAGGCTGAGCTTCTTGTTCCCTGGTCACGGACAACTATTATGCAGCACCATGCCTTTTCTGTTGCTGGCCCTGCAATTTGGAATGAGCTCCCTGTGGATCTCTCATTGCGGCCACATTCTTCTCTAACCTGAAGACTGTTCTCATTAGCCGGGGTTGAGTTGGGAGCGCTTCTGAGTAGATAATCTTGAAGGGGCGCTATATAAATCTCTTAAATGAATATATACATAGAAGCCACAACCTACAGTTCTTTCCAGTGGAACTAGGACAACACAGCAAATAACTAACATTATTTGAACCACAACAGAAATCTGAATGCATCCCGCTCTTGCCTATATCATCTCTAGAAATAAGACCAGAAAATGGAATTCTGCTGGATTATATGTTATTACTCAGAGGTTGTGTGGTTTAGATGACTATTACTATACTGAAGACTCACTAGAATATGCTTCATTACAGCACAAATTCTGATAGAACAAGGTCAGGTAAGCCAAAATTGGTTCAGTTATAGAATATAAACATGTCATAACACAACCTCGTTAAATGGTGGTTCCTCATACGGCACCACAACATCCAAAGACAGCACCATAACACATTTCTGGTGTACAGTGCTGGTCACACTATGCCTTTGTTCAAAAGCACAAGAATGGAAATGCAATTTTCCTATTGTTTCCAATGCAACTGTTTGCACAAGAAGTCTGTTAAATCAATGAATCAGTAATGATACAAAGACATCTGTACTACCAACATGTTTGCCAAATGTCACTTATTAACTGCAAATCATCATACAGTATGATTTCAAAGGTTTGCAATTTTAACAAACACTACAGAAGGATATATTTTTGCTACATCAAGAAAATCAGCTTAGAACTGCTGTTTTAGTTTCAATCCACCTTTTATTACAGTTTTTAATATAGCAACAAGGCTTCTATGTTATAATGTAGGAATTCAACTAAAGTCAGTCTTCTGAAATGAAAAATGTACAGTGTTTGAGCAGTAAAACTTCAAATGCAATTGCGAGGTGTACTCTGTAGCTAAAAAAAGTTTAAACCATCTTGGCACAAGACTGCCGACTAGCAACAGTTACTGCAGATCGAGCCTGGAGACAGCTGGCCATAAAGTATTTGCCATGAGGGCTTCTCGATGGAGCAAGAAGTGAATGATCATGATCTCTGAATTTCTGTCGCACTAGTGATACAAATCCTCAAATATTTCCGGTTATCAAAGGGCACAATCCTTGCAAATTCCTGCCCCTTTGTTGTTTCTGGCAACTCTTTGCACCAGAAAAGTTTTCAACACTAGTTCCAGCCATTGTCAAGAAAAGGAATGGAAGCATAACTATTGTCCTCTAGCACTGTTATCTGTGATCTCATCTACCTGCAGCACAAATAATCCACAACTCTTCAGCTTAGACACAACATTACTTTCAATGTCACCTGAATTATCCACCTGCTTATTGTATCATATTCAGCGGGTGTTTTAAAATTTTATATTGAAATGCGGCTGAACCCTTGGCCGACACCAGCAGAACCCTTGCCCCAGCTGAAAACCACTTCGTTACAACTTGTTAAACGAATGCACGCATTACTTTAATGCATGTTACTGGACTTTTACTGCAAATGTGAAGAAAGCAAAGGAAGTAAAATGCAAATGAAAATAAACAAATATATTCAATGTAAAAATGAATTTAGCAAACAACAGCAACGTAAAGTATACGGAAAAGATAATAAAGCTAACACAAGGAAGTTAAAGGAAGAAAACTTAGAAGTCAAAATATAAATGAAGTCCTACTGCTGAACATTGCATGACTGAAGAAAACAAAAGCAACCAGGAACCAAGAAAAACACATAAGAACAAAACAAAAGTCAGATTTTTAAAAACTATAACTTTGGTTTGTCATTTCCATTCATTTATATATGCCTCTGAACATTTACACAGTGTCTTTTAAAGACCTCTCAAAAGCGCTGAAACATGGCAATACAACCGTTAACATAGCTATCCAAAAGATTTAACTAACTAATGAACACAGGTTCTTACTGGGGGAATGTAACTGCCATATGCGGCAGGCGCATAACGCTGCCCAGATGCAGGGTAGTTATATGAATGCTGGTTCCTAACATCATGAGTGTACGGTTGATTTGAAGCACCACGACCTCCAGAGGCACCTTGGTTGAAATCTTGTGGCCTCGAATAGCCTGTATATACGAGGCGCGGCTGCAGAAAACACAAGCAACAAAATTAACTTATGGCAGACTACAAAATGCAGCGTTTTATCTTGTATCATACTGCATTTATTCTAAATTAAACAGACATTTATAAAGTGCTACATTTGCAAAAATAAAACTATTGAAATATAATAAAGAAAAACTGTACTTGAATATAGTTCTGAGAACAGGGTTTTATACAAATGTGTATTGTCTAGCAACTTATAATGTAAGGTAAGCGTAATTTTGCATATGATCATCAGCAACACTAATCCTCAAAGGTGAGGCAACAGGATGCCAGCAGCCAAGACTAAAACTAGTGATTCAGTCTTACGGGTCACTGGCCAATGTATATGAAACAGCTTTCCAATCTCTAATCAGGATGCCTAAAGTGCTTTTAAAAAATCGACAGAAATTCTATCCGAACGACTGACACTGTAAAGCACTACTGAAGTACCTGACTACTTAAGATCCTACATATAAATTGTTCTTACAACTATAATTACTACGACTTTTCGCTGAAGCACACACATCAAACAACAACAGTAAAACAACAGTAAAACTTTAAATACAGTTACATAGGTGACACTTCAACTTGTCATCCATCCCCATGGCTTAACAGAAAACTGTCAAAACAAGTTAATTTCTTCTGTAAATATATTCAAACGATGCACTGATATTCAAGTTTAAAATAAACTCTTCCTGTGTAAATTGAAATGAAAGAATTATGATACTAGTTCAATCCATAAATAATTTTAAAATATTGAAAAACACAAACTACAGTATTTCCTGGCCACCTCTGTGTTTAACTAAGGATATCTGCATAACAAGCTGCAAATTGCTTCCCAGTGCAGCAACTGCTTTTAAGATGCAATTTTTAATAGTCAATGAAGAAACTACCAGTTTATAAGAAAAAATTCATAATCTTAATCCTACTAGGACAGATTCTCAAATGACCCTAAAAACAGCCAAACTTATGAAAAGCATATAATAACAAAATTTAAACTATTTCCATAATTACATACCAACAGCTGCTATTTTTGTGACTCTTTCTCTAAATTACAAACTGATCCATAGATTTTAACTTAAAATAAAGATAATTTTGAGCGATAAAACTAAAACTATACATTCATCTTGCAGCCTATCCATTTCAGCAAACATTTTAATTTTAACGTCATTGTCCACATGTCATCAAACTGACACTTCAATCTGTTTTATTAAGTAATCTAGAAGGCAATGGCAATCTTTAATTTGGGTCACCTACAACCAGTAACTGTATACTCAAAATGGCCACCCAAAACCAAGAACAGAACACTGGGACCTCCACCGCAAAAGTTTATCAAAATGAGCAATGAACACAATATTTAAAAAAACACACATTGTGCAAAATAATAATAACTTATTTGGTACAAACTAAGCTTCAAATTGGTGAAGACTTAATTAAATGGCATACATCTCTAAATACTGATATGCATGTTAGCAAACATCTGTTCAAGCCAAACCTTGCTTTCTTAGAACTCTTCAAAAACACAACAGGTAGTTAATCAATCTTACTACATTATCAACTTCTTTGCAAGTGATTGATTAGACTTAAGACAATGGAGCATTTTGATAGTTAACAAGTGTAACTTGTCGCTTTTAAAGTGTTTTAGCACAATCTAGTAAACAGAATTTCGTGTAGATGTACTTTGATTCTGTTTTCAGCTTCGTAACACTGTGTTCGATACTCAATACTCGCTCACTAAATGGAAAATCACCGTGGACGGTCGCAGCGCTCTATTCTATCCGAGTCTGGGGCGGCCATGTCTGCAGGCGACCCAAAATTAAGGATTACCTTAAAGTTTCAGAAATTTATCTGCCGGGGTGGAATCGAAAATGCAGGATGTGGAGACGTATAATTCCAAGTCCAATGACGGACCGCGAAGTTAAGTCCACTTTTTAACTTTGCTAGAAAAGAACGATGTTACCCACCCGTGTATTGAAAGTTGCTTGTTGAGTCATTCTGCCGAAGAACTAAAATATGGCACAGGAAACACGAAACCGGGAGTTATGCTGGTATATGTACGCCTAAGGAGGAGGTGCGATTCCAGTTTTAGCTCCAATTCATTGTACGATGCAAACGCAAAACGAACGAACCGACTGTCGTAGAGAATGGTTTGAGGACACGCAGCCGATTTAGGGGCGTTGTAAAATAAGTTAAAAATAAATTAAATTAATAAAATGAAAATGGCAGTGGTCAGAGAAACTTCCAACACGGAACTCCGCCACCTCGGCAGCCTGACAAAACAAGGTCAGCTCCTAGCCAATCAGAATGCGTGACAAAAACCGGACGTGACGCAGTAACACATTCCGGTCTATTTAAGGGATAATTCATTTTGTTATCGTAATCGTAGGCCTAATATCGAAAATTTTGCACAAGTAAGTAAGTAAGTAAGTAAGAATATTCTTTATTTGACTACCAGCAAACGCACAGTAGCCTACAGCGCCCAAAAAGACAGTGAAGTCGCGGGAACCAGTTTATTCACAGGCGCTTAGTCAGTAAAAACATAATCGATGGAGGAGAAGTGAAATCGGTTCCAGGTCAAGATCCAAAGGGGTCAGTGTGGCAGACAGTCAGACGGCTAATTAAGTTGGATGCATGGTGTTAATTAGAATTGAAACGGTGAGGGAAGTAAGGGAAAGAGGAGGAATCAGAATAGGATTTGTGAAAGAGCAGTGTTTTGAGTGAAAGACCTGAGATGCTCCGACGACTGAGATCTTATCACAAGCGGCAGACGCCGCAGTCCAGGGCGATGATCTTCAGCCTCGATCCATAGGCTATAGCCTCTGCCCACTGCCAGGCTCGTACGTCTTATAGGCCTAACGTTTAGCCTATTTAACGCTTTAAGGGGGTGCTTATAAAGGCGATAAGGGTGCTGCATCACCCGGGCCCGCAGTTTTGAGAGGCCTGCATATTCGGAAGTGAAGAATTTTTTTACTGCGCTTGTTAGTAATTAACTTAGGCCTAGCCTATTGCTAAATCTAGCGAAAATGCTGCAACATAAACAAATTGAAGCAAACATTATTAGCAAGCGAAACCGAGTGCATGACGATGGAACCGGCCCTGACACGATGCAAGCAAGATCCGAAGGAGCGATTCAAGGTTGAAGTATTCCTAGTAGGCTAATTGTTGATCGCTTAATTGGTCGCAGCGATGAATGAACGACTGCATGGGCGCTATAATCAGGTGGCAAGTGATAGGTCCGGCTTCCTCGGAAGACTGCAAGAGATGCCTTCAGAGATGTCTTCAGCCTTCAGCTGAGGTGGTGTCAGCTGTCCAGACTCATCGAGAAGTAGGCTATCCAGAAGGCCCCTGTTTACTTACAGGAACTCGATCTGCTGCTCCACCTGAGCATCCAGCGCCGTGGCTCTCTCCGCTGCTCTAAGCAGGCTGACCTTCTTGCACCCGGTCGCGGACATCTATTATGCAGCGCCGTGCATTTTCTGTTGCTGGCCCTGCAATCTGGAATGGGCTCCCTGTGGCTCTACGCCTAATGCCTAGAGTCCTTGCGGAGTTGCGGCAGCGTTCGTCTCTAACCTTAAGACTGTTCTCCAATTAGCCGGGTTTGGAGCGGTGTGAAAGCAAATGGTGAACTGTTCATAGCCTACGTCTGCTTCTGCATGGGGGGGGGTGCCGATAGCGGCGTAGCGAATTGGATGACACACTGGCATAGAGAGCGAGAGGTACCGAGATCGATCCCGTAGGCGGACATGCTTTAATGTATATGCTGCTATTAGCGCCGTGTATTGCAGGCTGTTCTGTTAGCAGTTAAGATGGATGTCTTCTGTCATTTGTGTTCTTGTGAATTGTTTCAATCGCATTTAGGGGCCTACTGTACACAGTCTGTAAAGTTTCGGTTTGTCAACCGGATTGTTTCAATAATGAATATTATTATAATGAACTGCAGCTGACCTAGAAATTCCCGAATGTTAAGATTATGCTGTAGGCTATATATATATATATATATATACCCGGCCGTCGATAATGTAATGTAATGTAACAAGACATTTATAAAGCGCCATTCAAGAGTCTCTCAGAAGCGCTCAACATGTGGCCATCAAACAGCTGAAAAGTGCGTCTTTAACAGTCTACCCAGTCAGCACTGGAAATTGGCCCCAGTCGTCACCCAAATGGGCATTTTGGGTATGACCTGGGCTTCGGCGGATTTTCCTCTGCCCTAAATATACCCTAATGCTCGCTTGGGCGAATTTGCCTCAGCCCTAAAAACACCCTAATGCTCGCTTGGGCGAATTTGCCTCTGCCCTAATGGTTGTACAAAACCCGTACGTGACGCAATGCGTCATTATTCGGACTCTAGGCCTATTCCGACTGTCTGACTTAATTCTGACTTAATTCTGATTTAATTCTGAATGACTTATTTAGGCCTATGGCTGAGTTCTGACTCAATGAATTCTGACTAAATTGACTATTACTTAATTGACTTCTGACTTCATTTCTGATTTGACTTATTTCTGACTTAGTTAATTTTGATTGACTTATTTCTGACTTATTTCTGACTTATTTAATTGTGATTGACTATTTGAGTCTTAATTCTGACTTAATTCTAACTGAAATGACTAGGCCTATTACTTGACTTCTGAATAGATATCTGACTTGACTTTTGACTTATTTTTTTCTGACTGACTTAATTATTTATGGCTTAATTCTGACTTATTTAATTATAACTGAACTATTACTTATTTTGGCTTCTAACTTGACTTCTGACTTGACATAATCTGATTAGTTTATTTATGACTTGAATTCTCACTTCATTATTAATTATTCTGACTTGACTTCCGACTTGACTTCTGAGTAGATTTCTGAATTAATTGCCTTCTGACTTGACTTGTGACGTAGGCATAGGCCTACTTTGACTTGTGACTTCCCTTATAAAGTTATAATTATGACCTAATTGCCTGAGACTTGCATTTTAACTTGACTTAATTGAATTGAATTAAATTAAACTAAACTTTGCTTTACTTAATTTTATTTTGTTGATCTTAATTTATTATTAATGAAGAATTGCAATGCTATAAAAAGTATAAATGTATTTGTCTATAAGTCCGCTATAGGATAATTCTGAGCTTCCAGCTAGGCCGCTATTTTGGTTGGTGTTTGTGTGCTGAGACCTCTAGCGGGCAAAATGTCGCTTGATAGTGCCTTGCTGGGAGATATTGGAAGGTACTTTGCCCGACCTCGGATCTAGTTGCAGTTGCCGAGATGCGATATGCCTGAATAATTTTCTTACTCGTACGATAGGTCTCTAGCCTATGCGACTGACTGTCGCCCAGTCGACGACACGCGCCGATACAGCGACAGATAGCCTACGTAGGCAGACAGTTATACAGACGACGTGGTGCTGGCTTCTTCAAGGAGATGGGCGAGTCACTTGAGTCAGACAGAGACGGCAGGCTACGGGGTTTACAAAAAACACCGTCGGTATGTGGGCGCGACGTTTTAGCATCACTGGTGTTGATGTAGGGAAGGGAGGAGGAGGAGGGGAAAGGCACGCGAAGGCTTTGCAGCCGAGATGACTATAGGAGCCGAGGAAAAGATATATATAGGCCTACGACATAATGTCCACAGGCACAGGCCTGGGCTCTCTCGCGTTTTGGACTTTGACTCTCGTGTAGGTCTTGAGTTGATAGCAGCGAACGAATAGGCGGGGAGTTAACGATCGTCTGGAGCAACTGGAAATTAAGGGGAGTACGAATAATTGTGTCTATTATAATTGCTAATCCGGTTTACCCGGAATATTTACGCTAATATAGAATACACTACACTAGGTCTAGTCGATTTTTGTCTATTACTTCTTAGTTGATAGTTGACGCCTTTTTCTATTTAGGCCTACTAGTAGGATATTTGGAGTGTTCCCTCGGTTTTTTCGTTGAACATAGGACTGGTATTTTAGAGTTTAGGGCAAATAATGCCAAATTTTAACTTAAAGCATATTTTAAAAAAGAAATAAAACTGTAGCCTATGCCATCGGTGTGATTTTATTTGTCTAACAGCAGTAAAAAATAATTAATATTATTGATTGGTGTGGACCATAACTGGATATTGAATACCGGAAATGGCCAATCCATTTGTATCAAGAGGTGGGGAGTCGTATTGGACGATCCGTAGACGCATACGGGCGGAGATCAATTCAGAAAATAATTCAACCATTGATGAATTAGTCAGTGTTTAGATGAATCACCAAATGTTGAAATGCTTGACCCTGGAACCTATGAGAACTACTTAGTGGCGATAACTTTGACAATCAGATTACTTCTTCTGAGGAGTCAGATGTCTTATCTGATGCTGAATCTTTTTGAAACAGGTTTAGGAACTAAACTGGCTGATTGGGCAACTTCATTTAACATGGTTTACATCGATAAGGGCGCGCACAAAAGGGCATTTAACATTACCAATACTTCACTTGGTTCATTGTTATCTATTCTTAATAGATATCATCCTGAATTGCCACTGGACCCCAGAACTTTGCTCAGGACACCAAAGACTTGCCCCATTCGTAGTCTAGAGACAGGCAGTGAAATGTGTTATTTTGGCATTAACAAAGGCATCCAGAGGCTGGCAGACAGCGGCATTTTATCATGCTTACAGCAGACCGATGTTATTCAGTTGCAATTCAATGTTGATGGGCTTCCGTTATTTAAGAGTTCTAACATGCAGTTGTGGCCAATTCTGTGCTTAATAAAACTTCATGGTGTTCATAAGCCTTTTGTTGTTGCCGGATTTTGTGGAACGAAGAAACCTGCTGATTTGAATGATTTTTTTAAAATTTCATTAATGAATTAAAAGAATTACAACAGATTGGTGTAATTATAAATGGGAATCTGCATGCTGTTGCAATACATAGTTTTGTTTGTGATGCCCCAGCAAGAGCATTTCTTAAAAATATAAAATTGCACTCTGGCTATAGTAGCTGCGAACGCTGTACACAGGAGGGTGAGTGGTTTGGGAGGGTCGTCTTTCTCGAGACTAACTGTCCATTGCGTACTGCTGAGCAATTTGTGGAAATGGTTGATGATAATCATCATATGGGTTCAACACCATTAACCACCTTGTCCATGGATTGCATATCAGATTTTGTTCTTGACTAATATGCATTTGCTATGCCTAGGTGTGACCCGAAGAATGATAAAATGTTGGTTATCAGGGCCTTTAAATGTCAGAATAGCAGCAAACACAGGTCAAGAAATTTCCACCAAATTATTAGGTTTATCTGCATTTATTCCCAAAGAGTTTGTTAGGAAACAACGAAGCATGAGCGAAATTGACAGATGGAAAGCAACAGAATTTAGGTTATTTCTACTTTATACAGGGATTGTTGTTTTAAAGGGTTACCTGAAAGATGAGCTGTATAATAATTTTTTGTTGATATTTGTTGCTAGTTCTATTCTACTTGGCCAAAACCAAGGATGTGATGAACTTTATGCATATGCTGACACGCTGTTAACTTTATGTGTAAGAGTCTGACTTACGTGTGCTTTATGGTAATACGATGTGTGTTTACAATGTTCATGGGTTAACACATTTAAGTAGTGATGCAAAGAAATTTGGATCACTGGATAATGTAAGTGCCTTCCATTTTGAGAATGAATTGAAATCATTGAAACGTTTAATTAGGAAGCCCCAAAATCCACTATCACAGCTTTGTCGACGTCTCTCTGAAATTGAAGAAATCTGTAAAAAGAGGAAAGAAAAGCCAAATTTCCCGATAGCACGTCGGCAACATTTTGACGGTCCTTTGACTGATGAGTGTGTTAATGTACTACAGTTTAAAGAGTTAAAGTTGGAACATTTTGTTCTTTCAGTTGCTGATGGTAATAATTGCATTTTCAGTATAAGTAAAGGACCATGTATTGTCAATATTCTTAATTTCATTGTGTTCATTTTGTTAAAATTTTGGTTGTCCATTTCCAGATGCAGTCAGAAGGAATGCTTTGCTGAAGCCGGAATTTGCAACAGATTCAGCAATTGAGAAGGCAATAAGCTCTTGGTTTTATAACGCAATGGATCATCAAGGTGGACGTTTGGCAAGAACAAAGCTTTCGGTGAAAAAAAAGTACGAAAAGAATAGTACCTGTCATCAGGTGACTAGCACCTGCGAAAGAAGTTGCCAAAAACATAATTCACGATTTTTGTGTCTGTTTTGTGACATTAAGTTTCCTAGAAAGTGTTTTAAAATATAACCAGCATTTTTAGCATTGAAATTTTGTCATGTTCATATTTTCTGCTACATTCAAGTTTGGCCATACAAATTGGGTGTTTTTGTAGTATTCCTATTATAACATGGTAATTAATAACAGGCAATTCTTTACTCTGTTGCACTTCAGTCATTTACTTTGATTCCGTTGCACGAGTAATTATTTTCATTTTGTATTAGTCATTTTTTAAATTGTATTGCAACAGTCATTGCTTTCGTTTTCTTGCAAATAACGGCAGAAGGACCAACATGTCAATTTGACACCTTTTCGGTTTTGTTCGAACATAAATTTAATAGTGGGAATTCAACAATGAAACTGGTTACAACTTTTATAGCATTGTAAATAATTTGTCATTTGATTGTTAATTCTTTGTTAACTATGAAAAAGTTTCATCGTTAACAATTTTTTATGTGCTTGTTTAATGCGATGGTGTTTAAATTGTTAAAAGCACGGTGATACATGTACGTTAAACAAATATAATATGCATGGCTTAATAAAAAGTAGGCAGTTGCTTTTTCCTTATTTCTTATATTTCACTTGCCACATTGTAATTGCTTAGAGGCAGTGGGAAATGTTATTATATGCAGAATTGAGTTGTAATAAAAACTGTACATTAATTTTTTTACTTAGAAACACCATAGGCCTATTGCTTATATTATTATCTATGGGGAGGTGAATTCGATAAATCTCCTCTAGAATTCTGTTGTATTTTTATGACATTCTTTTTGTGGTTATAAAAAAAAAATATTCAGGTTTGTTCATCTAGGAAAGTGGTCTCGCTGTTTGGTTGCGTTTACAGAATATCCAAATTGGATAAATCTCTTTGAAAATGCTGTTACTTTTTATGACTGTAATATTTTTGTTATACAAACATAGACACATTCAGAATTAATTCTTCTTTTAAGCCTTTTGTGTTTGTTTACGTTAATCGAATATCAAAATTGACTGGTTCAATTTGGTGAACCGAAACGTAACTGTTTGTTATTCCATCTCATTAAGCTACATTATTCCATGTAATCTATTATTATGTAGCCTACCGGTATTGTTGGAATTTGGGTTGCTTTAGGGCCAGACTGTACACATTTATTAATATTATGTATTTCTTGAATTTAGGTTCGTTTATGGAAAGACAGTGAGCTAAGCAACCCAATTAGGGAGTGCTTAGTTAGGCTATGTACTGTTTTTCCATCCATCCATCATCCATCCATTCCATCCATCCTTTTGGACACGCAATTTGGGATCGGAAAGGTTCCTAATTTGGGACCCGTTTGGGCAAACATTCTCTTGCCCAAACGGGCCCCTAATTAGGAACTTAGATTTCACAATTGGATTTGGCATATGCCGAGGCTAAGAAAATGAAGTCGCTAGCACTTCATGCCAATGGCTAGCTCAGGGTTAGCTAAAGAACTGCTCCTCTTCTTCTTATTTATGTACTTTTCCCGTCCATCCATCCTTTTTGGGCACGCAATTTGGGACCGGACAGGGTTCCTAATTTGGGGCCCGTTTGGGCAAACATTCTCTTGCCCAGACGGGCCCCAAATTAGGAACCCTAGAGGGTCCTAAATTCGGTGCCCAACTGGGGCCAGTGAGCATAACCAAGCTCTCCCCTAATTGGGTTTGGCAAACAGGCCCCATTAATCCCCCTAAAATTTTGCTGTCTGGGTAGTGTGTACCATAGGCCTAGCCGCGTGCTTCACGCAAAAAGGGCGGAAGAGCATTCCAGATTCGTGGTGCCGCAATCGAGAAGTCCCGACGAGCACAGGTGGTGGTTCGAAACGAAGGTACAATCAATTAAGTCATTTCGCGAAGCAGACCGGAGAGCCCGCCGACCAGTTTCAGTGCCAACTGGAAGGCACAGTTCAGCAATGGCCACCATAGCAGTGCTAGTTGTAGCCTTCCAAACCAGCGTAGCGATCTTGAATTGAACACGATCATCAACTGGAAGCCAGTGGAGCTCACGTCGCATGTAGTCGGATATATGTGAATATTTCTGTAGATAGGCCTAAGCCAGAAGTCTGGCTGCTGCATTCTGAACGAGCTAAAGTTGATGCATACGGAACTCAGGGAGGCCCAGGAGGACCCCATTACAATAGTCAAGACGTGTGAGGACGAAAGAGTGTAGGCCTATTAGCAACTGCTCGGGCAGGGCTAAAAGTGGTGTGGGAACTGTGGGAACGGCGTTCCCACTGCTCTCGAAATTGTTTGCTTGCGTTCCCACTGCTCACCATGCAATGGAGCCCTGATAACACATGCTCTCCAATAAAACGCTTCTTCGGCGTTCCCACTGCTCACCCAAACCACTTTAACCACTGTGCAGCTCGAAGGAATTAACATTCACCAAACTGAGCATCATTAAGAATCTGCTTCGATCAATGATAGGACAGGGACGGCTGAATATGTTGACCTTATATCGAGCGCGAAATCCTGTGTGCGGTCGACTTCGATGATGTCGTTCACGACATTCCTCGTATGAAAGTTCGCAAGACAACGCAGCAATGTGCATTCTAAGTCCTACACGTACGGACTCGGTGCGAACTCAACGACAAAAGAATGACGGAAACTTTCATTGTCGGAATTGACATCTTGCACCCGACTTTGTGCGGTCTCGGTGCAAAATAAACGACAAAATAATGACGACGACTAGGCCTATATAGGTAGGGCCCATAGGACTATAGGCCTAGCGGTTAGTAGGCCTACCTGGACGGGTGACCGCCTGAGAATACCGGCCGGGTGCTGTAGACTTTTGTCTTTGCTGTTGAAGTGTTAAAAGTTCTGAACTGTGCTAAATCCCTTTTGTTTGCTATTTCCGAGGCCGTCAGTACAGCAACTGTTCACCTTGCAGATCAGTAGGCCTAAAGTAAGTGCCACATGGTCACCGAACACGTGTGCACCCTTAGTTAAGTAGGCCTATTTCCATCTTGCTTCTGCAGGTGAATGCTGACATTATATAGGGCCGTAAATATTATACTTGTGTATGGATTACACAACTGTAGGCCTACGAGTGTGCCCGCATACATGTAATTTTCTGTGTAGAAAAAAAAAATATATTGATCCTGTTCTTGACCAAACGTCCAAAGTATTTTAGCTTTTCGAGTTATTTCTCCCCCGTGAAGGGGAGTGGGCCGATCCAGGAAGTACTGCAATACCTGGCCAACCCGCGGAGAAGCCGGAGCAAGCCCCTGCATCTTCTCCCAAGTCCAAAAATCAGTTTAATATCGATGTCCCCGGATAGGGGACGTATCAGATATTAAGCTGATAAGAACAGATACTTTTTTTTTTTATCTTTTAATATGAAACACAAACAGAGATAGACACGGAGACACAATTAGCACATTATTATTATTTTTTTATGCCCCGAGGTATACAGGTGATCCCTCAGGGACTTAGAGATTACTATATGATGTAATTTGTCTGGAGATTAGGACGTTTCCTACTCGTCGGTGTCCTGGTTGGCTAAAGTGCCTCGGAACGCGATTATTATATTATGCGTATTATTGTTATTTTTATTATTATTATTATTATTATTAGTTATATTATTATTATTATTATTATTATTAGTATTATTATTATTATTATTATTATTATTATTAGTATGATTATTATTATTATTATTGAATAAAAAATTATTATTAGCATGGTAGTATACGGAACGGCCATTTTCCGTTGGAATTAGAAGTGGCAGTGTGCGTGTTATTATTATTATTATTATTATTATTATTATTATTATTATTATTATTATTATTATTATTATTATTATTATTATTATTTATTATTATTATTAATCTCGTTTCTTAGATATTTCTACCAGGCGGACCAGAAGGCTGACTGAAATGAGTTATTCGACTGCAAGGCTATAAAGGTTGAGTTCCTGTTCTGCCTTTGTTGGAGCACTAAAACTATATAACTCTGCATAGCGCTATACAACCCAAGGAATGTAACCAGAAATTGTATATATATATATATATATATATATATATATATATATATATATATATATATATATATATATATATATATATATATATATATATATATGTCATGGAATGAAAGTTTCGCCACAAAATGCATGTGAAATTAGTATCAATGGCCTATTTATCTTTCTAGACGAGCAAGAGTCCATCATTAGCATGTTTAAATAGGCATACAGCGACAGAAATCACAATTTAAAAAATCATACACGATTGAATGTTCCGAGCTTCCTATAATTTCCATAATTTAAATTAGACGATCGGTGGGTGGTTTCTTCGCTACACAATTACGCACAGTGAAATAAGTTAACTACAACAAAAACTGCAGTAGCATTATTAGATTTTCACATTATACATAGGCCTATACTGCATAGGACTGTCATGCATTCCATTAAATTTGTTTTTAAACAATGAGCCAGTCTCGAACGTTTGCGTATGCAGTTTAACAAACTCAAGCCCAATGCAACGCTGTTCCACTGCAACAATTCGAAATATCCAATGCGACGACAGTGTTACTTTCAGAACGAAAGACGAATTGAGCAACGTTCTTAGGTTCTATAAGTGAACACAGTCTAAGTCTGAATTGCAGCCACCAGAGACACTCATGACAAAGGTAATAATACTGTTATGTACGATGTCCGAGTCAAGGAGTGAATTGCCGCTTTTACGTTTCAAGGTCCGACCTATAACAATATCATACTGGTTTAAAATTAAATTCAATTACAAAGATTTTTGAATAATAACAGCAATCTATATCTTGCCCTCAACTGTGACTCTCTGGCCTTTCGGGTCGATGACCTGCGTTCGTGGACAGCCTTTCCGTATTTATTTAAAGAGCGAAGCTGTTCAAGCTTTGAAATAACGTAATTGAAATCATGTCTATTATGTCACTCCTTGCATTCTGTTACAGAAGGAGCATCTTAGTAGTAGGCCTAGATCGCTGCTTATGAATTTATTATGTATAAAAAGTATATAATAATCATCTGTGGCGTGCTCTTCTCTGTAGGTTTGTTTGTTGTTACATTGCAATTATAACTATTTAAATTTATCTGCGACTGAGTCGAACCATACAGGAGACCCCATAGGCAGCGACTGCAGTGTATAGGCCTACAGCCCTACATAGCAAAACAAGCCCACGTATTTATTGCGCTTATGACTATAATATTATATAGCTACGCGAGTTACGGGCGATAAGTAAGCATCTATGATAATTATGTGCAAACCTTATGTAGCCTCATCTAAGAGCCTCTTAAAGGTGCTCACCGACATGAATGATATTCAATCAATCAATCAATCAATCAATCAATCAATCAATCAATCAATCAATCAATCAATCAATCAATCAATCAATCAATTAATCATAGAATTTATATAGCGCCTCTTCAAGGGGTCCTACTCAGAAGCGCTCAATATTAGGCTACCGTTGAACATTATCTTGAGCTGCCGTGACTAGAAATAGAATGGTCCATCTACTGTAGCTGGTGGACAGGTTTCCAGCTGGACAGTCAAGCAGCCTCAGCACTGCAAGATCTTCGTGCGCCATCTACGCCGGGAAGTCTTGAACCCAGGGAGCAAGAGCGAAGAGTCTTTGGAGCGTCATGAATCGTCAGTCACGAAATGACCAAGAGTCCGGCATGAGAACAACATATCCAGCGCATATCTGCGAGGAACTGCTGGACAGTGAGACAATCAGGTTGCATCGGCGGAGGCGGCGGATCAAATCGCCGCCTATGACTAGGCTATTGTAGTTCCTCATTCTCGATTCTACGTGCCTCAGAAATTCTGAACTTGTTGCATGTTATCTGTCAACTCTAGTTGAGAATCTGCTGGGCTTTGGGTCTATGTGCAAGAGCCTGCCACTGGCGACTGTTACTAGTTAGCTGAATAACGTTTCCTAACTGATGAATAGAAACGAAGTCTGATTCAAGAAGTCATGCGGTTACCGTCGTGAACAAGATAGACGTTCTCGGAGTCTGTTCCCAGAGCAAAGATGCTGCGGATTTTGTCGATCAGTTCGTCTACACTTGAGTTCTGTTGCAATGAAATACATTGGGTATGACTACATGTAAGTACAAGATAAATGCGATGACTCGTATTCATTATGCATACGCGTCATTTTGTCAGGGATATCTGCAGAAACTAAAACGGTTCAAACCTCTCTTGCTAGGGATATGATAAGGACCCATTAATATCAACATTCTGCGAAACTTACACTGGCCTCCCATTGAGCAAAGATTCTATTTCAAAATCTGCCTTACAGTTCACAGAGTAGCCTACTGCATTTTAACCAACTGACTTACCTATGCGCAATGCTCATCCCTTATGCCAACAGATATTGCACTAGATGAAACAATCCTGTGACTGTTACTGCATGGGCTTTGGAATTCGCTACCCAGTTCAGTTCGTTCTATTTTTCTATATAATACAGATATAAACTAATCTATTCCAACTTATCTAAACTCCTTTGGCTGACTTCCGGTCTTTTGGTTTCTCCTATCTATCGGGTACAAACCTGGCTTCTCCAATTGATTATGATATTTGATTTGCGACTTTACTCAACACGACCATCTTTTGTTGCCAATGAAATTACGATGACGTGATTATCTATACGTCACTGTTAACTACATGAACCAAAAGGAAATCTAATCAACTCGAAACGATACAAGAAAATAAATAGAAGGTATATCTACGTTTTGTTTGGAGGAAATTCTATAGGCTACAATACAATTTTATCACTGCAAGAGTTTTGCTTGAACAAGAAGAATGCAAAGCAACATGTTTTTAAATGCAGATTAGTAATTGCGTGTTGAGTAGAGTCGAGCAGAAGCAGGTCTATACGAATGAGTTGATGTTTCTAGCCACAGTTTATGCCGCTTCATTAAGTTAGTCTATATAGTAGAAAATGAAAGAGTCTAATTAAATTTCAAGCTGCGCTCATAAATAAAAACTGCGATTAATCTAGGACTGGTTTACGAAGTTTGCCTACTCTACATTTTTCCAAGCAGTTCACAATGTAGATCTGAAGTATTAGATCTTGGACGTACATATTCAGCTGGTTGCTTCAGCACTTAAGCGTAATTGATATTTGTCATGGATATCTGCATATTTGTGGGACGCGGTGGTGTAGGGGTATGTTCGGTACTTTGCAGCCGGAGGGTTGTAGGTTTTAATCCACCTCAAGCCAGAGTTGTATTGTCTCGAGACACTGTCTCGGTCTCGAGACGTCTCGAGACAGGTTTTTCGATGTCTCGGTCTCGGTCGGTCTCGAACCCCACTGTCTCGGTCTCGGTCTTGGTCTCATTTCTCGACTTTTTGGAAACTGTCTCGAAACGAAAGTCTTGCCTTTTGGAAACTGTCTCGAAGCGAAAGTCTTGTTATCTTGTAGAAGCGGTCTCCAAAGTTCTCGTACAAACTGCATTTTGTTCGGAACTTCGTACAGTATTGTGCTGTAAAGTGTCTTGTGCCGAATGGATAACTAGTTAATCGGAAGTGCCAAACAGACAGGAAGTTTAAAAAGCGGTGTTTCTGGTATTAAGATTAAAGAGTAAACTTACTGAAAAAAGCAGTCTTAAGTTTGCACTTTCAGTCCAAAATTTCCAAATATCTTAAAATGTCTCATAAAGAACCTGAAATCGTAAAATTTGCATTCACGCAGTTTGAAATCAATGAAAACCAAAATAAATGACATGCCGTTCGTCGTTTGTGTAAAGCCAACATAAGATACACTCTTTTAACAACATCTAGTTTCTCAAGGTGAGTGATGTGACTTATGTCGCTAAATCGCTAATAGGCCTAGGGCCTATTATATGGAATTTTTTGGTTTAAATTTTAGAATCATTTAGAAGATTTAAGAATGGCTGAAATATTTAATTTCTTTATAATTTATACAATTCAGGTGATCGGCTGATTTCAGTGACTTGGCCCTTGTATTAGACTTCAAAAGTTGAGAAAAATTGTTTCGGGACTTGGGTCCAATGTGCATTTCACTCGTTTTGAACTGTCTCGAACTGTCTCGGACCTGGTGTCTCGTCTCGGTCTCGAACCCCACTGTCTCGGTCTCGGTCTCGAACCCCAATGTCTCGGTCTCGGTCTCGAGTTTTATGTCTCGTATACAAGTCTGCCTCAAGCTGCCGCGTAGGACCTTGGGCAAGTCCTTCACTCGCAATTGCTCATGCGCTTCGGCGTGAAACTCCGATTCAGTGTCCGCGTTGTAGTCGGGAGCGCCTCTGAGTAGAAATCTTGAAGGGGCGCTATAACAAGTGCTCATACATACATACATACATACATTTGAGGAATTAATTGTATTAATTAACTGTTAATTGTATTGCATAACTTATACTGCATACTTACGTCTTTAATTTGTATCGTTCTATGTTGTTGCATTGGACCAGCAACAAATACTGAGACAACTACAAAGAGATTTACACGTACTTTAATATCAGTTACTCTTAATGTAAAACTGTCTCTTTAAGCTTAAATTATAATTTTCAGTTGTTTTCAAATTGTTTTAAAATCATCATTGCCTTGCAAATGAACTTGTTATCTATTTAAAGCATTAGGCCTATCTGTGCCAACGATCGGGTAATGCACAAAGAGGCGATTCCTATACGTTAGAAATGTCCACCACATAAAATTAATTATGCTGTTAGGAGACTACGTGTCGCGAATGCTTCAATCGTACTACTTATATTCTATGTCTTAAGTGCAGCTGCAGGTACGTAGCGAGACTTAAATTCAAGAGGAGGCAACTTCACAGAACATTGGCAAAATCCTGATCATTGGGGTCATTAATCAAGGAACTTCTCCAGTATTTAAAAAAAAGCAAGAGGAGGCAACTGCCTCCTCGTGCCTCAATGTAGCTACGCCTACGCCTATCACGTGCAGTACGGGTCATGAATTTTATATAAACTTAGGTCTAAGTCAGTCACGGGTGAAATTCCTATGCTTTGATTCTACTTGTTTGCCAGAGCCCGCCAATGGAGACTGTTCCTAATTATTCATCCGCAATATCATTTGAGTCAGCGAGTGGCGCATTAAAGAGGGGTCGTCCACCTTGACTTCAATAGTCCATGCATTTGTCTATTCCAGAATTTACTATTGAAATTCTGTTGTTATAGACCTAACCAAGGTCCGCCTGTCCCCTACCCAGTCAGTTTTCAATGCTGCTGCCAGAATGATTGCTCGCCTCCCTAAATTCTCCCATATCTCCTCGTTTATGATCATTCAATTTCACTGGCTTCCTCTCACAGCTCGAATTCAGTTAAAAGTTCTTGTCGTAGACCTTAAGTACATATTGGGCATTGGTCCTAAATATCTTAGGGAACCCATTCGCTCCCCTCTCTGCAGTTTCTCATTCTCCTCTCCGCTCCTTCGACAGACTCTTTGTTCCACGAGTTAGGACCACTATGGCCCGAACTAGATCTGTTGCCACCATTGGGTCCTCCCTATGGAATGCACTTCTCTCCTCTCTACGTGTAACCATTCTTTCTGGGTCTCTTCCTACATCCTTCTCCCTCCTCAAAACCTTCTTCTCTAAGGGTTCTCGCACGGGGAGCACTACTGAAAGGCCACTGCTATGAGCGGCTATATAAATTAATAAATACAATTTATACAATTTGTCTTTGAGAGGTTCTAGATAATTACGAACAGTCTTAACAGGCATTGGTGTACTTACTTGTGGATAGAAATTCATGATTCAGGAATTGTTCTGTAGAGGGCAGAAAAATAAAAATAAGTTTAGCATTTTACAGACAAGTGAAATGTGAATGTAAAGTAGGCAAATGAACTTAGTCTACAACGCAAACTTTCAGAACCATAGATCAACATTTTGTTTCAGAATTATCTAGACCGAAACAACCAACAAACTAGCTTTTATTTCAATTGATAATAATTATTACTTTGGTTTCAATTGACAATTACTTGAGTTAAGTCGTTTTCCTTGGTCATCTTGCAATAATCCGGTCAGCATTGCAGTCAGTGCTGGATTATTCGCCCTGGGAATTCTGAAACGCAAGTATCAGAAGGCAACTTTAGGTTAGTCATTGCATCATTTTGATAGAAAAAACTCTTTACTGGATGCCCTTTTTATTCAGGACTGCTCATTATCAGGACTAGGAATTGAAAGACGAAATTCTCTGGCATCATTGAAAGGTTTTGTGGTAAAAATGCAGTGTCGTACTTGCAAATAGACGGCCAATAGTCATACATGTTATGCTGCTGTGGCGAAAAACCCCTAATCTCAGTTCGCACTCTTCTTCGTGTTGCGAAGGCAGAGGTTTCTGCTCAGGATGACAGCAGTCTCGCGTGTCGCTCGAAGGAGCGCAAGTCTGGCGTCCGGAGTATTTCGAACGGCTTAGACAATCGCCGCCAACGAAACGCCCAGATCAATCAAGACAAGTCACTAGGTTTTGAACCCGATTTATTGCATCAAGTAGGCGGCCAAATCAACCACTGCCACTAAGACAAGCAACGGCAAGCAGGCAACGAACTCCCTTCCTTCGACAAGATGAATAACCAAACTAACTCTACACTTACTTACTTACTTACTTAATATCGTTTATTTAACGACGCCGTCATATCGACGATGATAGGCGTCATTACAAGGATCATATAGGCCTATACACTTATACAGAGTACATAAATGGTCGTATTCGACTGTTCTAACAGTTTTGTGCCTATGTCATTTTAGTAAATAGATGCTAAATGTGCCTAAGATATTAGTAATAATGATATTTACATTAGAGTCAATGTTTGCAGCATTTTGCTTCGCGATTGTTCTGTGTTTAATTTACAATAAAGAGTTCTTATTGATGTATTCTCTTTCTTCTTTCTTTCTTCTTGGTCTTCTTCTTTGCCTTCGTCTTCTTCTTTGTCTTCTTCTGTTCCCTTTCTTAATGGCGCAAGGGCCGCCAGGGTTAGCCGGGTCTTTCCCTCTTTCGCCAGAGGTAACCGGGTCATGTTCCCTTGCTTAATGGCGCAAGGGCCGCCAGAGAGGTAACCGGGTCTCTAACTCTACACAAGAGCGCCCTCTTTTATATAGTGCCCTTCTGGGGCAACCGGGCCAGGCACGGTGCAAGAGCCTGGCGTGCAAAAGCCGAGGGCGTGCAGAAGCCGGCCGTGCAAAAGCCGAGGGCGTGCAGAAGCCACTCGTGCAAGAGCCGAGGGCGTGCAAGAGCCAATCGTGCAAGAGCCGCAAGCGTGCAAAAGCCGGGGGTGCAAAAGCCGAGGGCGTGCAGAAGCCAATCGTGCAAGAGCCGAGGGCGTGCAGAAGCCAATCGTGCAAGAGCCGAGGGCGTGCAAGAGCCAATCGTGCAAAAGCCGGGGGTGCAAAAGCCGAGGGCGTGCAGAAGCCAATCGTGCAAGAGCCGAGGGCGTGCAAGAGCCAATCGTGCAAGAGCCGAGGGCGTGCAAGAGCCAATCGTGCAAGAGCCGATGGCGTGCAAGAGCCAATCGTGCAAGAGCCGAGGGCGTGAAAAAACCGGCCGTGCAAAAGCCGAGGGCGTGCAAGAGCCAATCGTGCAAGAGCCGCAAGCGTGCAAAAGCCGGGGGTGCAAAAGCCACGGGGAAGGGGACAGCAGAACTTAAGCCGAGGAGGTGAGGGGAGCACCGTGTTCGAAGACCATGGACACCAGTCGGGCCAGACCAACTCCCGGGGAGGTCAACCCCTAAAACCCGTTACACCAGGGGCGTCTACACCATGTAAATCTTGGAGCAAATGCTCCATCCAAGAAATAGGGTGGGAGACCTCATTGCGAAATTAAGGGGAATTCAATTTTTTTAATGTCGTACCATGGGAAGGGGAACGGAGGGGGCAGTTGCTCCAATGACTTAGGGGGGAATAGACGCCCCTGCGTTACACTGCGCCTAACTCATATCAGTGTGATTCTCGTTAACGATAACGATAACGAAAATGTTCGTTAACGAAAATAAAATGAATTCGTTAACGATAACTATAACTATAACTAAAAAATATCATTAACTATAACTATAACTATAACGAAAATAACAATAACGAAAATTCATCTTTATTTTCGTTAATACAAAAAATAAATATAGGAAGTGCAATATAGACGAATCGACATAAATGAGAACGAAAAATGTGACAATTTTATTATGCAATTTGTCAGTTACTTTGGAAACTCGTGTATTCATGAAGCTGAATGCACCCATGCTTCAAAGGCTTTCAAAGCTCTAAGCAAATTGTGAAACAGCGTGTTAATACGCACAATTTTGCTCGTAGCCTTAATTATTGCAACTAAGTAGTAAATAAAATTAACTAAAATAAAAATCCATTAACTATAACTATAACTATAACTAAAAATAATACTAACTATAACTAGACCTATAACTATAACTAAAATAAGAAACCATTAACCATAACTGTAACTATAACTAAAATAAAATCTGTAAGGAGAATCACACTGACTCATATGTTGGAGTGAATTACAAAATAAAGTCTAAAGTTTAGACTTTATTTTGTAATTTTCACATTTAATGTGTATGAGACGTTATGCGAATGCCTTTCTTGCTTCTTCGTAACTATTTGATTTATAAATACTGCAGTTCTAATATTTTCCCGATAATACTGCCTGTTTCTTATTGTTCGTAAAATGATCGGCACGTTCTCGAATTGCCCTATTGTAATTTGTAGGTCTACGATAACAGTTTCTGCAAGTACCGAACCATCTAGCTGTAGGCCTATCCTGCAAGTTTTAACGGTTTGAATTGTGATATGTCATTCAAGGTCTGAACTAAGTTTACAAATGCTTTAACCTGAGAAATGTTAGATAAGGTATAAACCATAACGTACTCGATTGGTGTCTGCGGCAGTGATCCAACGAGGCATTGGTATGCGATGACTCCAACACTCCACAAATCAACTTTATAGTCATAACCAGGCCTTCTGTTCAAGAGAATCTCCGGCGCCTGGATAAAATAACATTCTCGTGCTAGGATATGACATTGTCATTGTTTTAGCTGGACTGGTCTTGTTATCTTGTGACTTCGTTTCGCGACACAGTTGATCCAAACATTTTTGGCATCTGCTTTTAATTTTTATAATGATTCACTAATCCTTTAGTAATAACATGTTCAACGGTATTGTCTGTTTCGACATCTATCATAAGTTACATGTAATTTTTGAGACTGTCGTTTATGTTCTTTTATAATGACTATGAATATGATAATTATTATTATTGATTTTTCAGTAGTATGATGACGATGGTGATTACTATTTCTACTGCTACTGCTACTGCTACTGCTACAACAACAACAACAACAACTACTACTACTACTACTACTACTACTACTACTACTACTACTACTACTACTACTACTACTACTACTACTACTACTACTACTACTACTACTACTACTACTACTACTACTACTACTACTACTACTACTACTACTACTACTACTACTACTACTACTACAATTATTATTATTATTATTATTATTATTATTATTATTATTATTATTATTATTATTATTATTATTTTCTGAAACATTGTCTTTTCTAACTAATGTTCTAATTATAATTATTGCTATTGTCAATGATGATAGTGGTGGTTGTAGTGATCATGGTCTTGGTGATGGTAGTCCTGGTTGTGGTGATAGTAGTAGTAGCACTGTAGCAATACCGGCAGTGGTGGTGTTGGTGGTGTTGGTGGTGCCGGTGGTGGTAGTAGTAGCAGTAGGATTAAGAGTAAGAGTTGTGACAGCATTGTTAGTAATGAAAGTTGTAGTAATTTGATATTTGTGGGGGTAGTAGAAGTGATTATTTCGACATTATATCTCAGTTTCGAATAGCTATGTCTAATAATCAATGTAATACCGCAGTCTGTCATTAGTGAGCTGCCCTCGGCATAGAAATCTGTAAAACCTATGATATGTTCTGCCTCTAACCTGTCAACAATAATTGGCTAATTAAATGAATTCGTCGATCTGCAATTTTTGATTGCCTGTTTTCCACTCGTTCTCATTTTAATAATATAACGTCCTGCATAGCAGTATCCTGCGAATATAACAATAGGCCTAGTTAAAAAAATAACATACCATGTAGCCTTGTGTCCCACACCATGTGTCAGCCAAGGCACCAGCTGAAAGATACCGTCCAATTCCAAAATCAGCTACAAAAAGTTGCATATTTATTACCGGTATTTGACAGGGTTTTGTTATCAATGACTTTATGAATTGATATATATATATATATATATATATATATATATAACTAACTAACTCAGCAAGATTAAAAAGATTAATTGTCCTCCAAAACAGAGCTCTCCGCATTATTGTCAACAAAGCTCGGCACTCTTCTACCCATCTTCCTACAGATCTAGCATTCCAAGATACACACATCTTAAAACTTGAGCAACTAACCATTAAGCAAACTAGTGAATTTATGCACAAATATAAAAATAATCAACTGCCTTCATCATTTAACAATTACTTCAAAACTACGTCTCAATCCAATCCCTATCCTGTACGTTCTTCAGCCAATTATAGACCCATATACTCCCGCACTAATACCCGTAGGTTCTCAATTAAAAGTGCCGGTATCACGAAATAGAGTATCCGTCATAGGACTATCCGGGGGATGTATGAATTTATCCCCCCGGATGGAATAAACCGGTTTAGAGTATCCGGGGGGGATAAACCATTCTATCCCCCATCGGTATACGCATCACGATAGCCTCGGCGAAAATCCAGTCAAAATCACTAAAAACGAAGTGAATTGATTTCACGTCGACTTACAAACTAAAGATACGCAATTTAAAAATGTTATGTGTACAATAAATCCAAACAGTACGACTGAATACACTTAGAAACCGTCAAAAATGCAAATTAAACCGAATACTCCATTTCGCTAAGGGGATACTCATGTATGGGGGATACTCTATTTCGTGACACCGCCCCTAAAATCTGGAATAGTATCCCCAACGACATACGGTACCTAACTAGTTTTCACCTATTCAAACGTAGATTGCGTGCCTATTTGATTGCCAATGGTATGTTCTAATAATATTGTGTATGCTAGTTAACTAGTTAAGATTTGTTAAGGATTAAAAATAGCATAATTAACTAATTATTCGGTCTGCCACTCGAGTACAGAAACGATCTAAGGGTGACCCTAATAGTCGGGACTTGTTCCCTTTAGGGTTCTCTATCCCCGTTGTTTTCCTACTATCATACTGTAATTATGATGATTGCATGCTTTGCTTTTGTTGGAAACAATAAAATTTATGGTTATGGTTATGGTTATATATATATATATATATATATATATAAGGACAAATATTATGCTATTATACTATTGTTAACATTTTATAAATATTAATTTATGTATATCTGTATGTTTGTATGCAATATGTGCTGTAGGTTGTATTCATTCATTCATTCATTCTAAGTAAGTAAGTATAGCAAGTAAAAGTAAGTATATTCTTTATTCAACCAATTGCATATCCGCACTTTGGTGTACATACATTTATACAGAGTATAACATTCTTATTATAAACGATCTGCGTGAAAGATTGTCAGCTTGTGGAATAAAACGGTCATGTAATCTCGGGCGCAGGGGGTAGGGGAGCGGCTTTTTGGGGAGGAGTTAGCCCATGGATTTCCTAGGACCGCAGAGAAGAGGCGTGAGTCGGCAGTGTTGCAAAGATGCTCAAACGATGGACTGTCCTCTGGCAGGTACCGCAGACGAATCAGACGCCGCATCGCCGACTGAAGGCGGTTCTTTTCTTGCTGCTCTGGATATTTATATAGCGCCCATTCAAGAAATCTACTGAGAAGCGCTCCCAGCCCAGCCACGGCAAAAGAAAAAAGACGAGTGATTTATAAAACCCAGTTTGATTGGTCAAAGGCAGCAAACGCAGCTCCGATGGCAGGTCATTCCAGATGGACGGGCCTGCAACCGAGAAAGCTCGGCGCTGCCTAGCAGTCAAGCGAGCCCGTGGGATTAGAAGTTGCCCTATCGTCGCGGAGCGAAGCGCCCGACGCGCTACAACGTCGGACACTGGGCGGCAGAGGTTGCGCATGTAGGATGGAGCACAGCCAAGGATGCAGCGTGAAACCAACGCAGCAACCCGGTATGGGATCCGTTGGGCCACAGGTAACCAATGCAACACATCGCGCATATAGGCAGAAACAGAGCCGAATTTGGGAATTCGCCCAATCAGCCTAGCAGCCGAGCGCAGAACTCGATCTAGTCGCCCAAGAACCCCAAGAGGGAGGCCAACGAGGATCGAGCAACAGTGGTCAATTCGACTAGTAACGAAAGCATGCACAAGAACCACTAGTGCGTCATGAGAAAGAGAGCGAGAAACCACTCGGAGCTGGCGAAGCTGGTAATAACAGCTTCGAGAGATCAAGTTCACATGTTGAGAAAGACTAAGTTCTTGGTCAAGGGTGAGACCCAGGTCACGAACCGTGAGGGAGAAAGTTATCTTAGGAAAGACCTGAGCAAGCTGGAGCAAATCAATTTTTTCTAGTTGCTGACGGCCACCTAGCCAAATAAACTGAGTCTTGGAGAGATTTAAGAGAAGTCGATTTGAGGCCATATAAGAGGAAAGGACATCTATGGTTAGGCACATCTGCCGCACAGTAGCGACTGAGTCTGATGGATGGAAATGGATGTAAGCGCTTGGACATCATCCGCAAAGAGCTGGTGCAGAAGCCGCTGAGACGTCAGCAGAGGACAGAGTTCAGCCGTACACAGAAGATACAACAGAGGACCTAGGAGGGAGCCCTGCGGCACACCGAAAGGTTCGTGAGGAAAGGCAGGAGATCATCGATTAGTTGCTGCACAAGAAGCGTTGGCGCAGGATCTAACTCACACGTCTTAGGCACGCAGGCGAGTATCAGTTGACGCAGCTCGACTCTTAAAATCTCATGAAGAGCAGAAAGCCGGCACTCCGTAGTGGAGAACGCAGGTGGAGAGGAATCCGCAGAAGCACTCCGAATGGATGAGATTTTGGCCGAAAATCGTTCCATAAACGCATCTGCAGAGAACGGTAGAGCAGACTCAGCCTTCTGACGGCCGAGTCTAGGACAATTCCCCCGCTCAATTCCCCCCGGGCGTTCCAATAGGCCAATATTAAAGTAATTATCATCACTTTATAACACCTTTAGTCCTTTACTTTAATCATCTAATTGACTAATCAGTAATTAATTCATTAAGACTGACTAATCAGTAATTCATTAAGCATATATCTAATTATCCTATCAGGGGGGAATTGACCGGGGGGGCGAATTGGCGGGGGGAATTGACCGGGGGGAATTGTCCGGGGAAATTGTCCGGAACCCGCACATGTAGTAGCTACTCGATCCTTGTATGTGTCAAAAAACTAACAATGCAGAATGCTTATTGGAAATCTTTTGACTTGACCCCAAGGTAATTTTTGGAATTAACTGGATGGGTTGAAGAAGAAATTGGGAGGGGTCGAACCCTCCTAACCCCCGACAATTCAATTCCTGAACACAGTCAAAGGTCTAATCTGCTTAGAAGTTTGAATACCATAATTTGGAAACAAAAGTTCGTGAAAAATACCAATTTTCAAAGTGATATCTTCGGCTGCCGGATACTTCTCACCACTGAAGCATAAGAGCAAGTTCTCTGGTTTGAGATCTCGATGGATAATATTCTGGCCATGTGCTACCTTCAATCCATTTGCTGCAAAATGCATAAAATGAGTATTGTCAGTATCATTGTTGTTGTTATTATTTTTTTAACCTGAGGTAGGTATAATTACCGGGATGCAAAAAATTTCATTGTCCGGAGATATTTAATAGGCTAATGGCATCTGGAACGGCTACGTTTCATACGATTATGGTAACAGTCTTTTGGAAATTTAAACGTAGGCCCTATCAATAACAAATAGTAATGATATATGTTGTCTCATCGTTTATAAAATTTACTTAAGCGTCTAGAAATTATATCTATCTCTAAATTATTCTGCATAGTTCGCAGAAATATTGCATCGTAGTATATAGCTGTAACACGTGAACAGATTTGCGGCACACCTCTGTTATATGCATCAATTATAGACCCCTATAATTGATGCATATATAACAGAGGTTCAATTTTATAGAGCGCAAGTAAGGATGCATTTATAAAATCTTACCGATCTGCTTCAGAAAAATCTTTATTGTGTTTTCATCAAGCTTCTTTTTGCCTTAATAAACACATTTAAGACTACATCGAGCAAACAAATTAAACATGTTAAGTGAGTTGCTATAAGTTATGGGGCACTATGCATCGGAAGCCGATTAATAACGCATTGAAATTGTGATTTTGGTATTGCCTAAGAATAGACTATTATGTCTTGACACTTAACGGCATGTCGCATTGGTTTCCCAGTCGCATGTAGTACAATCTCGTCGTTAAAGTATCAGAGTTGTCTATGGCTGCACCTCACAATTATTGTTGTTACTGTTGTCTATAACTGTTGAACATGGCTGCCTAACAGAGACACAGTTGGGAAGAATAAGATGAGAGGAAGTTGTAAATTATAGGCCCTTATGATCTGCTTGCAGTAATTTATATTTTGCAGTAAAATACATAATTCATGAAAGGCCTATAGGCTAATGTGCATGCATATAGGCCTACTGGGTGAGAGTATGCATATATAAATTGATATCTACACAATACAGCTAGAAGCGACCTCTAAAAACGACTTACATTGAAGATATTCAAAGTAAGTTTCCACCTCCATTGCAGAGCTAAATATGTCGCATAATAGTAAAAGTGAAACCGTGAAGCTTAAATTAAGGTAATAATGCTCAAAACATTTTTAGTAGCCTACGTGCATTTCACAATAGACTAAATATTATGTGCAAGATATATTTGCTGTGAATACATCCTGTATTGCTTGACTGCATTCTGGAACCTATCCAAAGACTTAACTTAGGCCCTATAGGCTACGAGAAAATTTCGGATATAAGAAAGCTCATTTTAATTATATGAACCACAATGCAAGTAGGCCTATTACACTAAGATAGCCTACATTTTACATTATGTATCTCAAAGTTCATATAGCCTATTCAAGTTTAAGCAGATGTTGTGGTTTCTGCAAATAATATAGCAACAATTATTTTATAATATACAGGTCTATGAGATTTGCTTGTAAATAGCGGCCGCAGTATATCACCGATCGGCCATTTTCATTTTCAATATTATTGTTTTATGACTTGATTATGATACAAAGTTTATCGAAATAGGCTGGCTGATATACCTCGAGTAGGTCCTACACCAAATAGTTCGGTTTAATATTGATATCGACCTAATGAGCTAGCCTACTGCGAACGATGTTGAAATTTTATAAGTGAGGCCTACATAGCTCTCTTGACAATGATAGCCTAATTGTCAAGAGACTTGATCATGGTTATTTTAAACTATTAATTATAATTATGACTCACCTCCATAATGAAATAAATATCGGTATCTTTTCGCTAAAAATAAAACGGCTAATTTTAGTACAGGGAATGTGTAGCCAAACTCCAGCAACCCAATAGTCCCCACATATTATTAGAAGCATAAGCAATAGTACAATGTAATGTAATATAACAAAACATATATATATAGCGCCTTCCAGGGATCTCACAAAAGCGTTGCCTATGCGGCTATCTAGATGGTCTAATCAAGTGCGAATTGAGATAAAACAGAAAATGCTGGACCAGTTGAAACAGTACGTAGAATTCAAGGAGCCTTAGACAACTTTCTGATAATTATCGGCAATCGATCGAGCTTCGAAAAGTCGACTAGCCAGATTTAGGCCTATAGGCTATAGCAGAGTAGGCCTATAAATAATTACTAGTTACCGGGTATTTATAAATACTGTGTCTTTAGCTCAGCGTTAACTCGCGAAAGACACGCAGTCTTTGACCTTTGTATGTATAATTAATGAAACGAATATTCTAAGGATAATACTTCAAGGTTCGACAAAACGTTTTCTGCGCTCACGATTTGAATAACAAAACTTGTAACTAAAAGTTTCAAATGATTCCATGATAAATTATTGCTGAAAAATGTTTATCGGCGTTCTTAACCAACGAAAGCCTAGGTTCTGCAAGTTCAACCATTGATAGGTGACAGGTCTAATTATAATTCACGGTCCAATAGCAGGTCCGAAGTCGTCACGAAAGACGACCTCCGTATGCCTATTCTGGTCTCAGAATTCCGGAGTTTTGTTATTTCGTCGATTTCAGAACGTGCCTGGTACGTGCCCACTGCCCAGCAATATGTATTACGTTGTGGACTGTTCAGCCGATGGATGGCAGGTTTAATACACAAGAACAACGCCAGCGTTCTGTTGATACCGTATTCGGTGGCCAATTATGAGCTGGGTCAGTTGGCCCGCACAGAGAAGAGCACCAGGACCAAGCCCTGCGTTTAGTCTTACGCCATGATCTTCGCCACTGGAATTATAACATCGTCGTCCATCAGAGACTAAAGTGACTCTTCTGTGCCTTATGGCTGCGGTTTAACTCAACTAAAACTCAGTTCATCTGGGTGGGCACCGCCTGCAACTGGCTATACATGGCTGCCCTCGCTGCCGCCTTCCCCATTTCACCTTCTCCTCTGCTGTGCGTCACCTTGGCGTCACTTTGGACCGAGACTCCGAGAGCTCACCTTTGCTCCCCATATCAATCTCCTTAGCCGTGACTGCATCTACCAATTGCACCAGCTCCGCATTGTCGCCCGCTCACGGCCTCCCGACTTTTCGACTGGGGTGCAGCACTGCTTGAATCGGAATTTTCGTTCTGCTGCCCGCCTTTATCGGCCGCTTCCAAACTTGGTCAAGTCTCTAGTTACATGCGCGACGTTCTCCACCTGCTCCCCTCTGAGCTGAAGATTGCATATCGGATAGTTGTCCTGGTCTGGCGCTGCTTACTAAGCCTCGCTCCTGACTATCTTCGCGAGTCCTGTTGCCCTGTCCCTAGTGCTATGGGCTCTCGATCCCTCTGCTCACTTAACAGGGTCTCCTTCTTGTCCCTTTTGCCCGTACCTCCACTAGGCAGAATCGCGCTTTCTCGGTGGTGGGCCCCTCGACCTGGAATGGCCTCCCTCTGGAGCTTCGCCTCTTTCCCAGAACCTTCTCTCCTGTTCTTCTTAGACGTGCTGGAGTTGAGAGAGCGCCTCTGAGTAGTTTTCTTGAAGGAGCGCTATATAAATGTTCGATATGAATGAATGAATGAATGAATGAATGAGTGTATGTAGGTATCGATGTATACATATATGTGTATATCAAGAGACTTCATATACCGCGTTCAATTACCTCACACAGGAGCTGCAGAATACTGTGTAATCACATCAGATAACACTTACCTCTAGGTGCAACAGTGTTACGATATTCCTGCTTGGTGGATTCGACAATGCCTATCAAGAAAACGCCATTTGTGCTATCAGAAACTTTTAGCATTATGTGGTAAAGAGCTTGACACGATATCCTGATAACTACGTATTTACACCTTAAAAGTAGTTAACGAATCGATTGGGCTCAAAATTTCTTTTATATTTTATGATGCATCCGATATTTCTGATATATTTCCGGTTACAAATTAGAAATATGGCATCTTACGGAGCATTCCAAATGTCTTTTAGAGTTAGAAATTACAGCTTTATTATGCAATTAGCTCAGTAAAGCTAAAAGTTTAAGAAAAGTTAACTTATTAGGTTTCTCCGCTTAAACTCGCATTTTCATGATCTAGCCCACGTAATCTTCAATCTGTCTTCATCCCATTTTGGTGGTTATAAATGCATTATCTTGTAATCTGCCGTACCGCATGTTTCTGTTGTTATTGGCAGCTGAGCCGGCGCGATGGCTCCTGCATGACTTCACCGGCAGACTGCCATTAATTAATTCATTAATTTGCAAATCTGTGCATGTATGTTCATTTACTTTAACGAATGTGGCAAATAAATTACGCATGTTATCACTTCTAAAAATATAGAAAGTGAAAAGCAGCACCTTAAGTATTTTCATTTCTCTCTCTATCCATTCCGATGACAAGTTTGGCTTTAGAATCACGAGTTTGATTGCCGCAAGTACTTTTTTATCTTTCGACTTCTGTAAAAATACATAAAAACAAATTGACACGTCAGAATAGGCCTGCACAGATAGGCCAATGACTGTTAAGAAACTAGTCATTCAGGAATTAAAAAATCTATATGCCTGTTTAAATCTGAAGCGCTGAGCTCTTCTTGGATGTCCCTGTAAAAGGAATCAACTGCTTAAGGAGAAGACGCGTGTGTCCTTAGTCTCTGATCCAAAAGGTACAATTAGGCCTACACGTGTTGTCGGTCGGTGGTACATTTAGTCCATTAAGCATAGATTTTGTTTAGTTAACTATAACTATTTTTTTATATAGAGAGATAGAGAGAGAGAGAGAGAGAGAGAGAGAGAGAGAGAGAGAGAGAGAGACAGAGACAGAGAGAGCAGAGACAGAGACAGAGACAGAGACAGAGACAGAGAGAGAGAGACAGAGACAGAGAGAGACAGACAGACAGACAGACAGACAGAGACAGAGACAGAGACACAGACAGACACAGAGACAGAGACAGAGACAGAGACATAATACAGACACAGACACAGACAGAGACAGACACAGAGACAGAGACAGAGACAGATAGAGACAGACAGAGAGACAGACAGAGACAGACAGCAGAGACAGAGACAGAGACAGAGACAGAGAGAGACAGAGAGAGACAGAGAGAGAGAGAGAGAGAGACAGAGGCAGAGACAGAGACAGGAGACAGACAGAGACAGAGAGAGACAGAGACAGAGACAGAGACAGAGACAGAGACAGACAGAGAGACAGAGACGGACGGACGGACGGACGCAGGAAACGGCTAGCAACAGAAGATTTACCCAGAAGAGACATTTGACTAGCGCCCAGATGCTGTCCGCGGAATAGGCTAGTCAGTGTTATTCTCGTTAATGACGGTAACGAAATGTTCGTTAACGAAAATAAAATGATTTTGTTAACGATACCTATAACTATAACTAAAAAATGTCATTAACTATAACTATAACGAAAATAAAACTGACGAAAATTCATTGTTATTTTCGTTAATAAAGAAAAACATAAAAAAGTGCAATATCGACAAACATGAGGACGTGACAATGCGCTACATCTAATAGCCTATGTTCGTCCTAGATTCTGGATTTGTGAATTAACCCAGTATTTAATCAAAGTGTTTCAAATAGTCGCGCCGCTGATGCAATATTTCTTACTACGAGACTGAGGAATTTAAAAGATTGAGTGTCGTTACAGCTTATACCTTTAACAGAGATGGGTACGATTAGCTAGATTTGCTAATCAATTAGAATTAGAATTAGCTACAGAAATTTGCTAATCGATTAGAATTAGAATAAGCAGCAGCTAATCGATTAGCAATTAGAATTAGATTTCGATAATCGATAGTTCGATACATGTATTTGCTTCATGAATTTGTCAAATTTTAATAAAAGGAAGTTACTACAGGAAGTTACTGTACCATTTGCGATACCTAAAGCTGTAGTCTATTACAATATGTAAAGCTGTAGCCTATGACATTGTATTACAATACCTAAAGCTGCACAACTGATTTATATGTGAGAGCAGTCCACAAACCAGCCATTTGTTTGTCAACTTGAACTCATCCTAACGTGACTAACGAAGTTTGATGATAGGTAAAGTGGCTTCCAATTAGCGTTCATGATTTTACTGCATTTTTACACTTCCCTACTACATGTAATTTATTATTAGCTCTACCTTCCAATATCTCTTTTTTCTTAATACTTTTAAAGAACGATTAACAATAAAAAATTCTGGATAATTTTTTATCATCGGTTGTCTGCACAGCCATTGTGAGAAGCATAGAGAACTAAGCACAGAAATAAGAAATTGTACTGGAAATGTTTTATAACCATGAACAGATAATTGAAAGTTTGAAACAGACTTCAGATAAATAAGTAATTAAGTATATTCTTCAGACTCAATATTAATAAACTTCTCAGCTTAATTTTCAAACATCTAATTGACCAGCTAATCGATTTTCGATTAGAATTAGCTGAATATTGCTAATCAATTAGAATTAGAATTAGCATCAGACTACAGCTAATCGATTAGAATTAGAATTAGCTGTTTGTCTAATCGAGTAGCTAATCGATTAGCATCTAATCGATTAGTTACCCATCTCTAATACCTTATGTTATACCAATTATCGTAAGGGTAATTTATTCTTTTTTTACTAAGTGAAAACAATAATTAAAAACAGAATAGCAGATCACTCTGAATTAGCTACCCCAAATCATCAGAATTTATGAAGTTTTAGCAGGTAACGTGTAGCCTATTCCTAAAGCTTAATGCACCATTTCTTCAAATAGCAGATCACTCTGAATTAGCTACCCCGGTAATTCCCTACTTCCCTCTTCGTCTTTGCTAAAGAACTGGCCATCATCTTTTCATGAAGTAATTAGGCCCCTGCTCAGCGGGATTAGTCCCTTTAGGTGCGCCTATTGCTCCCATTTAAAAGCTGTTACACTATGATGATTATAATACTCCATGGAAACTGTAATAACATGCATAATCAAATGTCAATGTACAATTACTGGGAACAATAAATGTCTTATGTCTTATGTCTTAAATCCTTTCGAAGCGCTAAGGAAATTGTGTAGACCTAACGAGTCTTAAGTATGCACAGCTGCTGCGACTGTAGGCATATTCACGTACCTTATTGTAACTATAGGTCGTTACTAAAATTAAATTAAATAAAAAGCCAGTAACTAAAACTATGACTATAACGAAAAAATAATACTAACTACAACTGTAACTATAACTAAAATAAGAAACCATTAACTATAACTGTAACTGTAACTAAAATAAAATCTGTAAGGAGAATCACACTGGGATAGTGGATAAATTTGATAATAAATAGTAATAGTGCATGCATAGGCGTGTCGTAATAGGCCTACCATACTCTGTCCTCTGTAGACTGTGCCATAGGCTCCTCGACCAAGGACCTCCTTCTCGTTGTATTCGGAAACTCCTACAGTAATCATGGCGTCTCATAACGTAATAACTCCAGCTAAGGAACGCAGACGAAAAGATGGCTAATTACGCGACTCTGCTGATTTCTATTAACAAAAAAATATTCATCAAGTAATAAATTAAAGGTGTCTGAACTTAAAACCAAATGGTTCATCATAACATTATCTTAATAGCCTACCATTCAACTATAGGCCTATGATGCATTGTTTATTCTCGGCTTCAACCACGATGCGATAATTATGATCCGTCAGGTTCTGATAAACGTCTGGAGAGAAAAAATACATTTGGAACGGATACATCTCGTCAAGTTTCGGCTGACCCAAGGTGCCAGAAAATTGGACAGGCAACAGCATCCATTATTGTAAATGGGGCCAACTTGCCAAGGGTCTCGAAATGTCATCGGCACCACAGCTAGTCTATATATATAAATGAGAGGAATTAACTGTAGGCATACTTGGCATTTTTCTGGAGCCACCATTTCCGCTGCTGCCCGCCAACATAGCGGTTACATGCAAGTACAATAAGGGGGAAACCACAATGTTAATCACTGTGACATCCCAGATGAGGCTGCAACCCAAAAGCCCAAGCAGTGCCGGACTTAGACTTGGATTTAGACTTGGTGATGTCCTAAAATATATAAAGCTTGCAGGCCCTTGTTAAAAAACTGCACCAGAAGGTCTCACAAAACTTGGAACATATGCCTTTAAATTCATTAATAGCAAGGCTTTTAAAGTGAAAAGTTCAAATAATTTTCAAATCAATGCATTTGCTGGTTATATAATAGGCCTACTTATCACCAGGTTGGATTGATCTCTATCATAGATTTAAAAATAATATACCCTGGAAACAATACTTAAATGTAAATTTTAAAATAATTTTAACATTCATTAGTATAAATAATTACATACTTTTTGAGGCCTCTGCAGATTGTGAGGCCTCAGCTGTAGGCCCTAGTTTTTTTTTAGCTTAATAGTAGGCCTAAATCCGGCACTGAGACCAATGGATCAGAGTGAGTCCATCAGGTCTCTTGCTATCCATTCTTGACAGTCGGGGTGGCTCTTTAATAATTGGAAAGACAGCAGGTATAAGGCCCAGATAGATCAGGTCATTTAGGAGAGCAATAGGCCCTATACCGAGACCGCAAGAGTCCATGAGATCAACAGACAATAGGCTACTTAGGCTATGGCAAGGAAAATCTCGACACTCCATATGAACTCGTCCCGAGGTGAAGGCAGACAACGTTATTAGCATAAATATAATTATCATCATCATCAATCATCATCATCATCATCAATCATCATTATTTTTGCTGTTACTATTAGGCCCTATTATATTATTAGTTTGGAACTTCTATAGCGCCTGAATTTGAGGCACAATGCATCAACCCAGCGTCAATACCGGGAAAATCAGTCTACCGAGAAAGAGAGACCGTGGATAAGCCGAGTAAAAGGGTTTAGGTTGCGACCGACATGACGTAATCAGACTTCATAGTTTAACGAACAAAATAATGCGGAAGCAAATAGGATGTGTGTTGGTCTTCAGGGTCCTACACAGGGACGTAACTAGCGCTGGCTTGGAGGGCTTAACCCCTCCCTCCCTCCCCCAACGAAGCTGAAGCCCCTAAAATGAATCAAGCCCCAGCTCCAATTATGGGCTCGGGCTACCGCACTCGCCATGTTCAAGGCTTAGAGCGAAAGGTCCTAGTTACGTCACTGGTCCTAAAAAGTAAATACTTTTTTAAAGACCCTTTTAAATACCTAATGCCATGCATTGAAACCTTCTAATGCCAGACATACGTAATGAATCAGGTAAAAGAATCAAAAAAATATTGAATATTGAAGAAACACAAAACTTTTTTGTTTTCATCTGATAATAGCTCACGTGATAGGCCTATGAAATCATGAAAATGAAAGCCAAATAATGAAAGCGAAAGCTATGAGCGCAAAATAATGAAAGTAGAGTAATAATAATAATAATATACATTTTTCTCTCTTATTATTGTCTCCGCTGCGCGACAGGTTCATATTTAAGGCCTATACAAAAAATATGACCTATAGACCTACTCGACACACAGCTCGTGAATAAGCTGGTGCCCTGCGCTTGGCTTTCAAGTGGCGCTTTAAAAAATTTTGAGTTTACGATTACGATTCGGAATTAATTACGAATTAATTTGTAGGCCTATTAAATTTCATGTCTTAATCCATTAGAAGAAGAAGAGCAGTTCCTTAAGCTAGCCTGAGAGGCCGCCATGCATGGGTATGAAGTGTTAACGACTTCATTTCTTAGCCTCGGCATATGACGGCGTTTGGCCATTCCTATCCTCGGACTCTCGCCGTCTCATCTTGCCATCGACAGTGTACGGTCAGTGAACTCATAGCTGAGTTGGCTAGGGGGCGCAAGTGAAGCAGAAACCTCGTAACAAATTTCTGATCTCACCGTCACTGGGATCCACTACAATTGACATTATAGACTATCGTGGACCTAAGACTTCATATAGTTTTATTATTTTGTAAATTTAAGTACCGGTAGCGCTTTTCGGCGAGCAACAAGCACTTCAAAACGCTCTGAAAAGTAAACTAATAGGCCTAATCAAAGAACATAGGATCATTTCATTTACCGGTATGGAAAATACTGCACCTGTCGTCAGTGAAAGATTTAAAATATCCTCCCAGTTAGACTTCTCTGACCCAGTTTAGGCCACATTTAGATTTGCGTTCAACATCTGGCAACAATTATAGTTAACGCCGATGACCCTGTTTATTTTTCCTTCGCCGACTTAATAATTAAGCTATGTATTAAAAATAAAAATAAAAATAATTAGCAACCCAAAGCTCCGATGGTTTAACTTTAACTGCAAGGACTCAGAAAATACATAGGCTAAATCGAAAATGCTCTTAGTGGAAATCACATACATGTAGGCCTATGGCGGGTATTTTTTCCTATTTTCAGCAGGTTAATCCCTGTACTACATTGATCCTATGGGGCCTAAGCTAGATTTGTCTGACCGTGCTGTTGAGAGTAACAGGAGTGGAAACTGCAAAATAAACCTAACGGCTAGTTCTAGTAGGCCTAATGCTCCATTCACAATTAGAGATGTAGGGCCTAGGTTAATCGTAATCGTAAACTACAAACTTCTAAAGCGCCACTCGGAAGCCAAGCGCAGGGCACCAGCTTATTCATAAGAGCTGCGTTGAGTCAGAGATGTTGTCCAGGGCCATTTTAAGGTCGTCGTAGGTCATAGGCACTCTTGCATTCGTAGACTCAACTGCCAGATCTGCCCTTGCACTACTTTCAATTGAGAACGAGTTAATGCGGGAAATGACATTTTGAACACGTTAAATGTGATTTGCCAATGCAGGCCATTGCAAAGAGCCGGAAAGTCCACATGTATATCGCCGAAAGTAGGCTAGCTGTTGCACAGCACTAAACTTTAAGTTAAGCCTAATATCTTTAAGTTAAACTGTTTCAGTAGGCCTACAATTAAACAATTATTAAATTAGAATTTGAAATTTCATTTGTTCATTTTCACGTCAAATTCAATCAATGGCCTAAACTTATTTGTCAATATCTCATTTTCAGACTTTCGGCCTACGTAGGCTCCTGAAAGTTCACAGGCCCTGGTGTTGTCCAAAGGTAGCCTGTAAGAGGTCCGAGCACGGTTGCCAGAGTGTCAGAGCGGGCAGAGTAGGCTAACCAGGGCCGGATTAAGACTTTCGGGGGCCCTAAGCCAAGGCCGGGTTAAGGGGCCCTAACCGGTGTTTGTTACTTTGAAAAAATTTCTGATGACCTTTTTTTCCAGAAGAAAATTGTCAAATAGGGCCTTTGCACCATCTGATTTATTATTTCCTGACAGTTGGGGCCCCTCAAAACGTTGTGGGGCCCTAAGCCATGTCAAATAGGACCTTTGTACCATCTGATTTTATATTTCCTCACAGTTGGGGCCCTCAAAACGTTGTGGGGCCCTAAGCCATGGCTTATTTTGCTTATAGGTTAATACGGCTATGAGGCTAACTGTTAGGTGTCGTTTAGGTAGAGAATTGAAAGTTAGAGGATCAGATGAGTCGGGTATGAATTCTTGCAGGTGAGACTTCAGTTTTGAGTGAAAAGCCCGAGAAGCAGGCCTAATAATAACCTAGATAGAGGAGCACGAGGCAGATGATGGTAGACATTGGTAGTTGATTGACAATGATGGTGGAGGAACAGAAACTTTCGCGTCATTCAGGAGGAAGATCGTTCCAGAGACGTGGTGCAGTCTTGGATATGGCTCGGATGGAGAACTTGAGATGAGTTTTGACTGCAGGGGTCGAGAAAGACTGAAACAGAGGGACGATCGGGTTACTTCGGGTAGACAGGTTGGCTCGATGGTGACAATTTTGCGGAGATATTTGGACTGGGAGTATTGTAAGTTGTAAGTTAGTGATAGGACTTTGAAGTGGATTCGCGGAGTGTAGTGCGAACACTGCAGAAATGCCTACAGCTTCAGCCTACCACTTGGCCTGCTATAGCAGCCTACAGGCTACAGATAAAGAGTAAATGTAGGCCTAGGTCTACACGTTTTTCTATACATGTAGCTACCGTCTGGCCTCGTCCATGCTAATCTTTTAGTGAATTGATCGGGTGAGAACCTTCAACACCGATGCTCGTTTGAATGGGTGCCACGTCATTTAAGAGCTCCATGCACGGATGGTGCGAATTAGGCCTAAGCCACGTTACGGTCGGTATCCGAACCGGCATCCTCACACACAGAGACGCATGGGACATAATGTTCTAATCAACTTATGTAGCTAACCTGGCTATGTAGGCCTATATAATTACCGTAATTCGTTCGTTTGACGCAGGCAAGGTTAATGAACAATGCAATTCGAGCAATAAAATCGATTGAGTAGCCATTTTTTCTTGATGGGACAAGGTGCTTTAATTACAACAAGGCCTATGCTTAACTGGGGCTTAAATAAACTGTACCGAGTAGGCCTGCAGTATAGCCTAATCTATTCAACACCGCTTAAACTCTCAGATGTCGCAGATTATGCTGTCTTTATAGTCAAAGGCTTCTATCCCCAATTCTGAGACTTAAACCGGTCTTAAATTCCCCAATTTCTAGATAAGCACTGTGAGAGAATTTTTATCTTTTATAGACATTTGTAAGCTGCAAGTGCATCGCAGTATGGATAATTTTAGGTAAAACAAAACAGCTGCATTGTAAAATGTAAATCTACATAACAAAATGTTACGAATGTAGGACCTAAAGTGTTGAAGGTCGACCATGGACACAGATTAACTTCTAGTATTAACAATTAAGCTAATGTTGACCTATGCATTGTTTTCAACACCAATTATTCAAAACATCGTCCATTATGCAAAGCCACTGAATAGACCAGACCTACAATGCCTTAATGGAATCATCTTCCTTGAATTGGACTTGCTTAACATGTCCAATTAGTATTACAGTAGGTATCTTGACACACACACAACACACACACACACACACACACACACACACCCCACACACACACACACACACACACACATACATACACCTTAGACATTTGACTGTATCTGTTACTAAAGATGAACAAAAGTCATTAACACAAAGCAGTTGAAAAGAAGCATATAATTCTTATAATCTCAGTTCATGGTTAAAAACTCCAAGGGTTAAATCACAGCACAAAATGCTACTTATAAAAATCATTAAAAATACAAATACAGGGAATGTGCTTATAACCAGTGAATAAAGTCATGATAAATGAAAATAGAAATCACTGGCTCAGACCATGAAAAGGCTACACATTAAATTTTACAAAATTCAGCCAATATGCAAGCTACATATTTATGTCAACTGCATAGTCATACCAGAATACTAGATAGTCTAAAGCATTACAAAACTGTTCAAACACAAACAGCATAAAATAGACATAATAAACATTGAACAATTTTATTAATCAGGTGTTGAAGTCTATTCATTAGTATATGAAATTAATGCTTGCCAGGCAAAACTGGCTCCACATTTTTGTATTAGCCAAACTGGAAACCGTACGTAATCGTTATTACCAAGTCAGAAGTCGACTTTTAATACTTCAGAAGTTGGTTGTTTTTCTGCCAAATCGGATAAGTCGTTTTGGCTCCAACGTGCCTCCAAGTCGTCAACTTCAAGTCACTTTAGAGTCAAGTGCGGTCAGATTGGCTGACCAAAGTCACTCCCAAACCTAATGTTCCTCAAAGACTTCACATAAAACAAGTCCACAATGCAACACAAATCTGATGAGTTATTTTAAGGCCCCAGACCTCTAGTTTGGTTATCAGAGAGTGGTTTATGATGAGTGTTCAACATGGAAATATTTTAGTCCTGCTGAACATACACCTGGCTCTGCCTCAGTCCTGGCAAATTTCTTACTTGTATAAAGTTAGCGGCTTTGTTCTTTGGACGGGATGACCATTTTTGAAGCAAAGGACAAGCTTCCTCAGAATGATCGCTGAGAGAGCAACGGCAAGGAATATAACGTAGGAGTAGAGGAGGTTATATCGTAAAGGCAACCACAGCACAGTGTATTCCAGAGTTCCAGCAGAACCTGTCATCAAATACAAAAGCAAAATTTTTCTAGGTAATTTCTGTTCAGTGGATTTCTCTTTGCAAACACCAACAATGCTCTTACCCTGTAATCGTAAATCAACTTAAAGGCCTTCTGTCACAAAGTGCAAAAAATTTGAATTCAATTCTTAACCTTTTCAACCCGAGAAACCGATATATCGATTCGCTATCCATGACGCCTGGGACCGCCAGGTTGAAAGGGTTAATTTAAACAGTATGCTGATTTGAGACCATCATCGATTAATCTCAGGGTTTGTAATGTTCATTATCCAACTAATTCCAGTTAACTGCTGGAGACTTTTAATTAAAGCTTGTAAGTGCTAGTTATTATAAATCTACCAGTATGGCCTCTAGCTTCATATGAAGGAGCCTACAAAGTGCAATATTGTACTGCCGTGTAACGCGATACGAATAGTTCCTTTCAAGCACATCTCATCATCATATTCATTTATTTAACAGTGACTGTCGACACAATTTATCCAAAAGCACATCCAGCAATCTAACACGTGCAAACAACTGCAACTTGAGGTACACTGTAAAAAAATGTATGTTGAGCTGAATCACAAGAAATATTAAAACAGTACATTGTAACTGTAATCACAGATTTATATAGTGCATTTTCAAGGTAGACTCATCAGAGATGCTCTTGACCTAATGACAGAGATCCAGGATCAAAGAAAATGATTTCAAGAGCTTATGAAATATAAGTAAAGACCAAGGAGTTCATGTCATACGATTCATAGCAACCTATTCCAGAAAGCCAGACAAATCACAGCACAGGTTAAAAGAAAGATTGCTGCAAATTGTGTTTATAACTATTTGAAAATGTAGATTAAAAAATGCAACCGACATTGACAACAATGACATATTACGTAATTACAGATATAATGCTCAAATGTACATAGAATGAACTTGCATACCTATAACTGCCGCTCCGTATCCGATTTCTTCAACTCCCATTCTGTAGCTACAAGTCGGTACAACCAATTCCAGGTAACCACCAATGTGCTCCAGCTTAAAACTGTACAACTCATTGCCTGATATGGAAGTTATGGTTCCTGCCCAGCCGTTGTCCGCATGTCCTTTGGTTGGATTGACGTTAGGGCTGTGTAGATCATTGCCCTGCCCACAGTCAGGGCAGTGATATATGGCAGCCTGAAAAGGCATAAAACAATTAAAAAAATTAACTGAGTGATTCATAATGATTGAATTTGCTTTATCTGGACAGTGACTATAAACTGTGCCATCAAACATGTATGAAGAAACATTCAGTGTGCATACAATGCCAAAATTTATCGGTCATTCAAAAGCATCAGTCATTAAGTTACTGTCCTTTATAAATCCCTTAAACATTAAATGATCAAGTTCCAAGTACCTAAGAAATGATATAAAAAATAAATTGAGCAGTTAACACATGGTAGTTTAATGAAAATGATAGGGCTAATATATTGACCAAAAAATGACCAATGATGATGTTGAATAAGCTGTTGAAAACTGCCGCCAAATTTCGCATACAGATGCTTGCAATGCGACATAGACACTGACTCAATATCTTGAGCAACAAGTTGCTATACATCGAGATAATCCAACTACGACTGTTGCGCTGCCCCCACGAAGTGGAATGGCACACCACCATGGGAAAGGAGAAAACCTGCCTTCAGCAGCCTTTGTCTGGCCTCTCTCCATCAGTGTATCAACACACATGGACTTCTTTGTCAGCAACAAGGTTAACACAGCTGTTGTTCTCTTTCTTTCATAGCCAAAGCCCGAAAAGGTCTTTGGCAGAAGCTCATCAAACGTGGCCGCTCTTCTCTCTCTCCCTACCTCTCTCTCATCCATGGCAAACCTCATTGGCTGCTTGCAGTCATCACTGTCCTTCTCCCTTCCAATGTACCGGTACATTGAAGTCTTTGATTCACTGCCTCAACAGACACGTCCATTCCCTTATATCTCTCTTGTTGTTCATGGCAACCATTATTCATGACTTGGGTAAACATCCAGCTATTCTCACGTTCAAGGCTCATGGTAACCTGTGATGCACCGCTTAAGTAGACATGTCTGCTCCCTTCTCTCTCTCTCTCTCTCATCCATGGTAACCATTATATGCAATTTGAGGTCCTTGGCCTCAAGTCTTTGATACAGCGCCTTTTTGAAAACACTTATTGTTTCTTTTTGTTTTCTTCTGCATTTGCAAAATGTATGCGTATTTGTACATAGCAGAGCACAGGCAATTTTGAGCTAATTATGATGCTCTGAGATTTGCTGACTCCACCACACCTGTGCAAATGTAGGCAAAACTGCTAAACCTATCTGGTAGATTATTAAGCCGCACACGAGTAATGCGCGACTCCGACTGCACATCTCCATTGGCTGCATGTCAATGGTGTTTCACTGTATATTGTAAGTTATAACATAACATAACATAACATAACATAGGTTTTTTATTGCTCCCAAAAAAGTACAATAACAAATCATCATTATTTCAAATAATACTAAGTTGGGATACAAAAGGAGGACCTAAAGGGACCAGAGTCCCGCTAAGCAGGGCCACCTATGTACAAGTGCTGTTAGGTGGAGGTTGATAACATAATGTTCAGGATTGGGAGTGAATTAGCAACAACTAAAATGATAACATAATTAGCATTGTCTTATGCTGAAAAGTTCTTTAATAAACAAACAAAAGATTAAAAGCAGTTATATATTTAAAGTTAATAGGTGGGCACGCAGAAGTTTTTAAATAGGAGGAGATGTATCAAGATATTTCGTACTGTAGTAGAAGGCTTTTCCTAGAAGCCGCAAAGCTTATCATTCTTTAATCAATCATCCAACAAATATAATAGCTATGCAATTAGAAGACAAAGTAATTAATTAGGCAACAGATAATTCTTAGTACCTTGTGTGTGTGAGCTGTTATGAAAAGGCTTGGCTTTGTCATTTTAATCAACTGCAAAAAATACACAGTTCACAGACAATCCAAATAGTTGAAACATTTACACATTTGCTAACTAGTACATGTGCACAAACTTTAGCCTTTCCTGATACTTACGATAAACTCTCTCATTTATTGAAATTGCTCAATCTTTCTTCATGGTTTTAATAAACTATCTCATGCGTTGAAAGTACTTAATTACAGTACCACAAATGTAACATAACATTTATATAGCACCTTTCAATATATTTGCTAAAACTAGTAACACTACTGTACAACCAATCGAAGTGTGCATGTCTTAGGTATGTATGTGGCGCTCATTTTCATAAAATAGTATGTACCAATAAGTCTAATAGAAGATAGTTCAAGTTGAAATAAAATAATATAAAATAATACGTAAACATTTAATTAGTAATATAAATATGAAATAATTTATTCAATTTCATTAATGATTCAACCCGGAGCTCATTTCACAAGCGATTTATTCATTTTATGGCCACCAGAACTATTAATAACACACTTTGTTATAAGACATAATCAGATATAATATAATCCCAAATTTAATCCCAAAAGTAATTCACTGTATATAAAATACACTTTCTACAAGGCAGTTCTTTATTTTTTCCCAAACCACACTAGGACCTTCTGGTTCAGCTTCATTCTATTTGAGCTGGAAGAATCAAAAACTTATTCCTCTGGGATTGTAATCATATTACCCACCGGTGTATACTGCATCGGATGCCTTGAGAAGATTCCCATGTGGTTGCAGATGACCCTAACAGGTGCTTTTGACCTTTGTGTCATATTCATCAGTGAAGCTGTCATAGATGAAGCAATCTCCTCACCAAAATCATAGGACAACTGAAAGCAAAAATGCAGAGAATTGCTAACAAGTCTTATAAAGAAAAACGTAAACAGACTAAAGAAATTAGCTAGGGTAATGGCTCTACTGAAAGTGAAACAGAGAAAAATGTTTCCAAGAAAGATATTTAAAAGTACATGCTTACACTTTGTAGCACAGTACCATGAAGATCGACAAATGAATTTGAGCATCACGTAATAGTGTGTGCACTGTCTACATGGCAGTCAATATTTCTCATCCTCAAAACATCATAACAGCAAAATCTCTAAACTGGTCATCAATCAATAGAGAGAATGAAAATTCATTCACTGAGTTCTGCATGTATGCCATAGCCTGCCAATGTAGACTTTTCAAACTTCAATCACCTACTTATCAAAATTTTTGCATTAATGAGCTGTATCATCACTTAGTCTGTGAACTAGAACCTTTGTAGGCTTCTTAGACAATACTGTACGAATGTACAGCGATGAGCACAACTAAGGGACGCTTTGGAGGAAGCTGGTCACGACGGTCGCTAGAGTTCCACGAACTGACGGCACAAGGTGACAAGGTACAGGTATTTAACAACAGAGGCAAAATATTAATCCCAAAAACTTTAACACACAAAGTCACATTCAAATCTGAGGCATTCTTAGTCAGTTAGTATCAATGTAGTATTAACTAAAATTACACTATATTACAGAAGAAATGTTTGGGATTTCTAGAAAGCACATATTAAACATTCACACATATGCACAGATGTCACTAAAATTAAACAATTTGAAGAAAATCACATTGAAACACAGACCTTCCAGAAGTCCACGAATTTCACATTGATGACATTACCACTCGATCGATTACCATTGTGGTCAAAATTTTTGAAGAATCGGTTGACCTTCCACTTCTCCTTCATCTCAAATCCCTCTCCACCAACATCGTTGTCTCCCGGAATAAAAACTCTCTGAGTGAAACAAAGAAAACAATGATAAGCTGGTGCAGTGGTTAAACTGTTGGCATAAGTGAAGCAATTTCAATCATGAGCTGAGGGAATCAGCTGATCAATGTGTACAATACAATACAATACAACTGTATTGAGCAATTCGTTCAAAAACAATTGCTCAGAAGTGCAATCCTCCATTGTACGGTCATGTGCTTTGGAGCAACAGCAATATTGAGTGGAGCGCTCAAGCTGTATTACACACTTTATTGAGAAGCGCTTTATAAATGATCGAACCCACAATCTCTATGTTACAGGCCAAGCACTCTACACCAATCAACGACTATGCCTCATCAATTTATGGACCGTGAGCAAGTCCCTCAGAAATATCACCATCGATTTTTCTGTCATAAGGTCATGTGATTTGGAACAAGAGCAATATTGAGTGAAAGCTGTATTGCATACGTTATTAATTAGCCGCCACAGAGAACAGCAGGATACAAAATCATAATTCAGAAGGTTCTTTTTAAAGACAGTACATGAGTATCTGTAGTTGATTGTAATAGTTGATTGACAATAGTTTTGTTCATTTCTGCTGATCATAAAATCAAACAAACTGAAGCAAATCAGAGATCTGCTAAGAAGAACTTTCAGCTACTTGAATGTTGGATGGCACTTGAAAGACGGATTGAAATCGATTCATGTAGGTGGCAAATTCTTCTTTTGTTGCAACACTTCCTTCATCCAGTAAGTCACCAAGAAAGAGAACAACGTCAGGACGGATGTAATTAAAGGCCGCTTGAAATCCACTGTGCAGATAACTTCAATAACAAACCAATCATTTGGGTAGCAACAGGCAGGTCAACAGGTTCAATCAACCACCCCCGCTCCCCACCAATTAAGGTTCCAACCCCTTACAGAGTATTATTTATAAACACTAGACATCATTAAAATAACAGGTCTGACAAAGGATTAATTGAGTATGCAACTGGGACCTCAACAATTTACTATTATTATGACACTGAATCTAAGCTAACTTAATGACTTATAAAGGACTGTTCATAATAATGCACAACCAAAGGTTGAAGTGTTAGCGACTGCATTTTCTTAGCCTTGGCATATGAGGATGGATGGCCAGTCCTCTCCCTCGCCCTCTCATCTTCCCACCAACAGTGTACGTATGGTCAGTATATAGCGGAGTTTGCTATGGGGCACAGGCAGAGCCAATCTTGAACCAAATTTCTGCCCTGACAGGGGTCTGAACCCCAAACCTGTCGAATGACAGTCTAGCATGCCTAAACACTACACTATCGAGCAACCTCAAAAACAGAAACAAAATGGAAAGTCAGCCTTAAAGAACATTCCTCCTGAAACAGACAGGCTTTGAGTTAATATGACTGACTGATCAACTAACCTGTCACAGTCCCATCGAGTGATGGTTCCCCAAACTGGATGTTCATCTCGAAGTCCAACAAGCTGAGGATCAGCCACTAACAATATGCGAAGCTCTGATGATTTATCTCTGATAATAAAACATACAAAGCTATTTATTTATCACTAGAAGGTCTTCTTGTAACATGCAGTGCACTGGAAAATGTGTCATAGCAAGAAACACAAGAAATTGACACTCTGTGACCATCTACTCAAAACAGTAGATTCCCATTCAATATTTACATGGTTACAGTGGATGCATACATGCGTACGTAGGCAGGTGTATATTCAGGTATGTATGTGTGCAATGTACATGCTAAGGAACAAGCTCACCTTGGAGCTATGTAAGTGTATAATGTATGCATTCAAGCATGTATGGGTGTGTCTATGTACATATTGTAGTGCCATTTAAGAACTCTTCAAAGCGTTACATACTTCACGTTTTTTAGGGCATAGATAATTAAATGCTAGTAGTTTTGAAATGTAGGTACGCAAAGAAGCAGAAATGCACTAACCTAATCTAATTAATCTAATCCGGAGACTTCTACAGTTGCATTATCATAGCATGCTATTATCACAATCCAAGATGGATCAAAAACCCGATAGTCTTTTCTAATCCCCCAGATTCTGACTGAAACTGACCACACACATCCCATTTCCTCCTGTATTTAACATGAAATATCATCAACATAACTACACTCTGCCTCCAAAAGACAATAGACATTTTATCCTTTGCGTCTTATATAGAAGCTCTTTTGGCAATTTGTTCTGACAATGATTGACTAAAAATGACTCTCTTTCGTAACTTTTCTTTCCCACACGTATCAGATAGCGGTGTGTCTACCTGTTTCAGTACCATAAAATGAATATATTATAAACAACACACAAACACACACACAAAACACATACAGAGTTGAATACGTAAAGACAATTGCTTAGGACTGTTGCTTACTGATTATTGGCAGGAAGTGATGCCCAATGCCATCGGCTGGTTACAAAACAAAAGAATTCATTGTGGAAAACAAGCAGGATTGCTGTCAAAACCAAAACCTGTTTTAGACTCGGCATTCTTAAACATCGGCGAAAGCACTTTTGTTTTCGAACGAGTGAAATCTGAAACAAAATGCTAATATCAAATATTTCACAAAAAGCGCCGTTACAAGTTTTATGTTTACAATAGAATTTCTAGCTATGGGTTCAAAGTTTAGGCAGTATATCAGTAAGTAAGACAATTTGTTTGACAATTAATGTAAAGCATCACATGTGATAGCAGCAGATCATTTAAGTTCTTCAATCAAAATTGATTCAGTATAGATCCACAAGCGAATTTTGAGCAAGTATCTCTAAGACACTGAGCTGTAAGACATGTAGAATCACAATCCTCATACACTTTTAAATGTTAGGTTAATGCACTTGCATATTTGTTAAAGTTTTTCAAAGACTCATGATTCTTTTGTAAACTATGGAAGTTTTCCGTGCAGTGATATTCTCTTTTGGGTAAAAGTGTATTTTAGCGTATTTAATTCATGATGGAGGTAGCTGTAACCAAAATAAATTTAAACTTACCATTATACCTCAAGCAGTTTGCAGCATGCGGATAATGCATTAAACGAATTAGATATCTATGCGGCTGTGAAGCGCTTACTTATAGCATTCACTTGAAATAAACGATGTTTACGCCTCGCAATCTATAATAAACATGATGCCATTAATCGGTTGTAAATTGACAACTTATGTGCACTGAACTGTTGACTATAATTAATGGTCTCTTTTCTTTTCCATTTTCACATTTTTGTTGCTTTTGGTTATTGTTTCTGCCTAGTTTGGTGTAATATAATAATTGTTCATAATATCGCTCAACACGACATGCACATAGATATAATCAGTGATCGCTTGTAGTATTAATAGACATAGATATAAATATGTATTAACTCCTCCACTGACTTTGTCATGCCAGTCTCAGAACTAGATAAAGGAGGAGGTCAACGCTAATGGTCTCACGCCAATCATCGTCGATATGACGGCGTCGTTAAATAAACGAATTTAAGTAAGCTAGTGGTCTTTGTTACCAAACAGTATCGTTAAACTAAAACTACTACAATGGTATTACTAGATAAACTACAGTGGCTAAATATGCGAAGTCGCGGGAACCAGCTTCTACAAAGGCGCTTAATCAAAACATAATCGATAGGCAGAGGGTCAAAATCCAAAGGGTCAGACAGGTACTGTCAGGTAGATTATAGATATCAGTGCCATTTGGATTTTGACCCTCTGCCAGTGGATATAATAACTCTATGCGTTCACAAATTTCTGTCGGAATTTGAAACGGATTTGTAGGCTAAGTTGCTAACGACAGCGATTTGAGCCAAGACTGGCTTGCTCTCTTGGATTTTTTGTCCAATCTGCAAGTCTCTACGGTACGTCAAGACATTGTGTTTCCATTCAGACCGAAACATTACTTTTGATTCAGACCATTCTGTAAGGTGTCTGGCCATATAATGCAACAACAATCATTTCCCAGAAAATTCCCATGCAAGAAATTTCTAGTGAAAGGACTGTAAGTAAGTAAGTGCGTTCTTTTTATGTGTTCTTTTTCTTACACTGTAACGGGTACGCCCGGTACGGTAGTGTTTACAAAATAAACCTTCGGTGTAGGCCTATGCATTTTAAATGTAAAATGCAAATGTACTCGTTTATATAGCGTGATCTCACCTAGTAGCGTTGAGGAAATTTGAACACTTTTTTAATGACTTAATTTGTTAAACGAAATTTCCTCAGCGCGCAAAACTAAGATGACCGCAATGTAAAATTTAGGCAAAAAACCGAGAAAAAAACGAGAAAAAAAACAACAATCAATTTTTCATTTTGAGACCAATAAGTCTTATAGGAGTTTATGAATGGTGAAAATGCGCCGTTTATGAATAAGACTATAATTATTTAAAATTACCAGCGTCCAAAAACGAAAATGATGCTGCCTTCGTACTTACTGCAAAATGTAACGTAGCGTCGTCTCGCGAAAGACAGATGAGAGAGTTTGTGTCGTCCTAACAAGGATGGTGTCGTCTTTCTAGATGTCTAAAGTTAGTTTCGATCATAGTTTTATCGCGCCCGTCCCCCACCCCGGTGATGCCACCGCCGATTGCGAAAATGGAGGGAGAGGGGAAGCGGGTTTGGTGGGAAGCTGTCCTTGATAGGCGACCACCGAAGGGTTTGTCAAACCAGATCTACCTTGAGAGGCTACCTGCCTATAACTCACAGGAGGATAATCCGAAGCATAATTAATTCTAGGTTTTACCGCAAGACGTGAACTTCGTCTGAGTAGCGCCATCGAAGATACATTATCATTGGGTGACTCATATTCGTTTACAAAGTCCTCAGGATTTAAAGACCGGCAAAATATGTTCGCGCCTTCCTTTGGGATCGCAGCGCCCTCTGGAAAGAGAACGGGGTTCGTTCCCGCCAAACCTTCTTCATCGTCAGATAGCATTGGTTGACTTGGCGCCAACCGGTGGTGGTTTCCCGCCAAAAGAGAATGTGACTCATCCAAGCGTTCACCTATTCCCGCCAAACATGGCAAAGTTCCCGCCAATTGGACTTCGCTCTCTACATAGGGGCTGACTGGATCGTCGTCCGGAGATCGACGTTTCCCCGGGCTCTGGGATTCGAACCCTAATCTTGCAAATAGTTGCTCCATCCTATCATTTTGCAAACTCTGAGCTTTAGCTAGTGAATCAACCAAAGTCTTCAATAATTCAATATCTGTGTGCTCCACAGGTTTTTCTGTCATTATTGATTATATTTTACTTTACAGAGAATTATCATGAATCAATAACGAAAATGTACAAAGAAACAATAAGCTTCTGTAGCGCCTTTAGCGGTAAACAGAAATCACCAATCTCCGTAGCACTGTCTATTCAGAGCGTTCACACGTAACCATTGTCGAAGATAAAGTCATCGAAATTCGATCTAATTTCGATCAGTTTTATCAATTATCATCTAATAATCACTTTCAGTCAGTTAAATCACGTAATCTATCGCTAGTTTTCCCACCTTAATCGTCGAAACCACGGACGAAGGTCGAAAGTCGCAACCCCGAGCAGAAACCGAACCACACAGGTCCCACAGGCACGACAGTCAGGCAACGAAGAAGAAAGAAACCCGCCAAGACGGTCTTATATAGCCAAAAAGCGCGGGAAAGTTCCGCGGGGTTTTCTACCAATCAACGATCATTAACAAAGACCGCCAAATGGCCTACGTGACTCGCATCACGAAGCCCACGCCGCCCGCATGCAGCGCTTGCAGAGAAAAGGCGATCGATAACGGGCGCCACACTTCCCTCACCTTACCCTAAAAATTTGCAATGGAATGAAAATTTTTAATCAAAACATCAAATAGAACATTAGCTAGACAAACAAATTAACAAACACTAAACACTAAAACTTTTAAACAAAAATAACCGTCATCAGCTGAGGACGTCAACTTAAAAACCGGAAACCATACCAAGGGTTTACTACATTCCCATCAATAGGAGGCTACTCACACAAGAAGATCCCACATCCAACTTGAATTTTTCAAGGTGTACAAAACAGCTACCATTATAGGGATCTTCCATTCCTGACCTTCTGAGTACCCTTTCACGTCCTTGAGGCTATTCAGGAAATCTTCCTCCAGAGGGACTTCTTTGGGCGAGAGGAAGCACGACACCACCTCACCTGCCATTGCCCAGGTCTCAAACGACCACCACCAGAATCCTTGCCAGGGTTTCAAACTCGCAGGGTCTTCCCTGGGTTCCACTTTCTCAATGGTCACCCTGCAGGGGACGCTCTCTTCCCACCAAGCAAGAACCTGAGGAAATCTGGGATTCCTAGCAACTTCCTGTAGGACGACCAACACGACAGGAACAAGCTCGGCCAAGCGCTTTACTTCACCACTAGAGGCTTCAAGTTCCGCAAAGTCCTGGTCGGTCAGCGACAAGGTTTTCCGGGCAAAAAGAAACTCGAAGATGATTTGAATGACGCCACGAAGTTTCAGTCTGGAGGTACGAATGATTTGGGGCACCCTGCAATGCGCGAAAGTCTCCCGATCTTCATCAGAGTCATGGAGTGCCGGGGTTTCTTCTAGCAAAGGAGCGTCACGAAGGTCAACCAGGCGCATCCCGCGATCCGATTGTTCCAGAGTCTCCCGTTGAAGTTTCACCGTTTGACAGAGCTTCAACTGCGAACAGGGCAACGACATGTCATCTTCCGACGAATCAGACAGTACCTCAGGACAGGACAGAAGATCCACTATGGCACTAACACCCGGCCGAGGTTCCTTATTTTGAAGAGAATCTCTGTCCTCATCCATCTCGAGACAGGAACACAGCTTACCCTAAAAGAAACAACATATTTAACTAAATACACAACGTAAAAAGGACATTATTAACAAAACGAGAAAATTAGTCTCTGAATCTGGCAGGTTTTACAATCTTACGCTGCGGTCTCAGTGAAGAAGGATCCAATGGCTGATCTCCGTCAAAGTTCACCCAATCGGACGGCCAATTGTCCTTGGGGAAATTCAACTTGTTCCCCACAAATTTCTTTAATTTGTCCACATGAACTATCTTAGCCTGGGATTTTGGAGTTTTCCTAATCCGATACAAGACAGGATTTAAACATTCTTCGATTTGATATGGCCCCGTATACATTCTGACCCATTTATCCTTTAAGCCAACTTTTTTACGAGGGCAGAAATACCAAGCCCAATCTCCTGGTTTAAAAGACATTTCGCTCACTCTCAAATCATAGCGATGAGCCCTAGAAATAGCATGCTTTTGGGAGAATTGTCGAGCTTGTTCAAAATCTCCTTGGATCCTCTCCACTTGCGACCAAACAAAATCATTAACGTTAAGCGGATCAGGCAAAACAAGGCTGTCTCCTAACACAAGGTCTATAGGAAGGCACAATTCTCGGCCCAGAAAAAGCCGGTTCGGGGTGAAACCAGTGCTTTCGGACACACTGGCCCGATAAGCCGCGAGTACGAAGGGGAGGTGAACATCCCAATCACGGTGGTTAAGTGAAACAACTTTGGCTATCATCGAGTTGAGTGTCCGATGGAACCTCTCGACGGCTCCGTTCGTGTTCGGGCGATAGGGCGAAGTGCGAATCTTGTCGATATCAAGTAGTTGGCACAAGTCGTGGAACAGCTTCGACTCGAAGTTTGCTCCCTGATCGGATAAGATTTGGCGAGGGCATCCGAATCTGGAGATAAATTCTTTCACCAGCACGCGCGCGACGGTCGATGCCTCTTGATTCCGAATGGGATAAGCTTCCGCCCACTTGGAAAAATGATCCACCAAGGTAAGTATGTACTTGAACCCGGAGTTGGACGTTGGGTGTGGCCCTGTGATGTCAATTCCGATTCGTTCCAGCGGAGCGCCCATGGTCATGTGCTGCATCTTTCCTTGTCGTGGCGGTTTTCCTCTCCAGAAGCTGGCGCAGACGGGACAGCTGAGAATTACGAGACGCACCGTCTCTCGCCAACCAGGCCAATAAGCCCTCTTTTGGAGTTGAGCCATTGTTTTCCTTTGGCCCAAATGTCCACCGGACATTCCTCCGTGTGCTAGTTCAGCAAGAGATCGTCTCCGGCCTGCCGGAGGTATCAGCTGCAACCATCTCACAGTTCCTGTTTCTGGATCTAACCATCGTCTCATTAACAACCCATTGTTCATGACGAGTTGTGGCCATTGAGCCATTAAAGTCTTCACTTCAGCGCTCTTTTCACGAAAAGTCTCATGTCTCGGCATTTCGTTCGAGTGTTCTAACCGTTCGACAATCCATTTCAAGTTAGGATCCAGACGCTGCTCAGTTCTCATCGTGTCCGAACTCCAGTCTGAAGTTTCTGTTGACGAATCACTAGTTGTATTTTCTTTCACCGTCTTAATGTCTGCCAGAACCGGTCGACGGGATAAAGCGTCAGCATTACGATGTGATGACCCGGCTCGATGTTGTACCTCGTAGCTGAACTCTTCGAGTGTCGACAACCACCGCGCCTGTTGTCCTATTGGAACAGGTGTACGGCGCAGCCATTGTAGCGCAGCGTGGTCAGTTCTTAAAATGAAATGTCTGCCCAGCAGATATTGGCGATAAGACTTGAGAAAGAAGACGATTGCTAACATTTCTCGTCGCGTTACATCATAGTTCATCTCGGATGGAGAACACACTCGACTTCCGTAGCAGATTACCTTCTCTTGTCCGTTTTGTACTTGAGAAAGCACAGCTCCAATCGCGAATTGAGAAGCATCAGTGTCTAATATATATAAATCGACATCGTTAGGCAAACCAAGAATCGGCGCTTCGGTCAATCGTTTCTTCAATTCATTGAAGGCTTCTTCACATTCAAGTGTCCAATGAAATTTCATCCCTTTCTTTGTTAATGCATGAATCGGTCGGGCAATCTTAGCAAATTCGGGAACAAATCGGCGGTAATAAGAACTTAAGCCGATAAATGATCTAGCCTCTCTCAAAGATGTGGGTGTTGGCCAATCCTTCACAGCTTTAATTTTGTCAGGATCAGTCTCGATCCCATCAGGACTTACTTTGTGACCCAAGAACAAGACCTGTCTCTGGAGTAGGTGGCATTTGGAAGGCTTTAGTTTAAGGCCCACTGACATGAGTCGATCAAGCACCATAGAGATTCTAGTGAGATGAGTGTCAATGTCCTTCGCAAACACAATGATATCGTCAAGATATACCAAGCATAGAACAAAATTTAAGCCAGAGAGCACTAAATTCATCATTCTAGAGAAAGACGCTGGGGAGTTTTGTAGCCCAAAGGGAAGCACTTTGAACTGGAAGCTCCCTCTTCTTGTGATGAAAGCCGTCTTATGACGATCTTTGGGATGTACTTCAAGCTGGTGATACCCTGCCCTTAGGTCGAAGGTACTGAACCAATTAGAGCCAGTGAGCGCGTCAAGACACTCGGCGATCAAAGGTAATGGGTAGGCATCAGGGCGGGTCTTGGAGTTGAGTGCGCGATAGTCCACGCAGAATCTTGGCGATCCATCTTTTTTCTTGACTATGACGACATTGCTCGCCCATTCTGAAGCGGAAGGTTCGATGATCTGAAGACGTAACATGTTGTCTATCTGCTCATCAATGATTGGCACTACGGACAAAGGTTGACGACGTAAGGATTGACGGACAGGTTTTTCAGCGCCAGTGTCTATTTCATGAAGGAGAAGGTTCGTATGGCCAAGGTCCCATTCGTGTAAAGAGAATGCACTCTGATATTTCAGGATCAGCTGTTTCAATTCTTCTTTCTTTTCTTCAGGAACGTCCTCCGCGACATAATTCCACAGTGGAGCAAGGACCGAGTTCACATCAATTTCGACAACAGGTTCCTGTTGTTCGTTCACCTTCAGGCACTGCGTTGCACTGTTCATGGAACCAGTATTTTCTACGATTATTACATCATCGGTGGTGCAACTGACTCCTTTTCTTAGCCGAACCATGCGGTTGGTCGGGTTCATCACACGAAAAATTATGCCAGAAGCACTTTCTTTCAAGACAGTTCCTGCCACTAACAGACCATCATCTAATATTTGAGGTTGTGTAGCCCAAGGTCCTATGGAGACATGGAGGTTAGGAAGAATCGCAAAAGCCTCGACGTCCATCTCAGACATGGCTGGAACAGAAACATCATGGGCAACCACGATCTTTCGGCATTGTTTTTGTCCAGGACGACTCACTATCGGCATAAAGTGTCCTTGAATGGTTAAACCACGTTCCCCAAAGTTCCAATAGCCTCTTTGTTCTTCTAGCCAGGACAATCCCAGGATCATCTCGGTAATTTGTTCGGTGACGAGACAAGAAACAGCGAAGGTAAAGTGATTGGCTTCGCAGTTCACGACAGTCTCCCCTGTAACTTGTATGTCTGTTCCATTGGCTGCCTTTAGTAGTTGTCTCGATTTGGTTATGCGATCTGGATTTACTAGGGAAGCCGGGACCAATGAGAGTTCACAACCCGTATCAATTAAGGCAAATGTCTTTTTCCCATTAATTCGGATCGGCAAATATGCATTGGAACTGCCTATCACATGATTCATACCTGAGACCATTGGCGTAGCTTCATCAGTCTGTGAAGTTGTGACCGGCGGATTGCGTTGTGGACAGTTCCTGGCTAAGTGACCAATTATTCCGCACTCATAGCAGGTTTTGGAAGTTGAACGAGGTTCAGAAAGTCTCGATCTTCGGTTAGCTGGATATCTCCCTGGTCGATAGTTAGATGAAGAGTGAAAGTTTTCATTCGTAGACGAGCGTGCATTGGAGTCCCACGACGGTCGTTGAGAGTTCCAGCTGGGTCTACGGATTTCTAGCGCGTCAGAAATCATTTTCTGGACCACTTCAAGAGAAAGTTCTGGCTCACGGACCATTTTTGCACGCGCAGGACGACGATCACTGTAATCTGATCCACTGCGTTCCGCTTTTCGGTAACCTTCGAACCTCATCGCAAGGTTGTAGGCCTTGTCGAGTGTGGCTGGTTCATGTTCTCGGACTTTCATGGCTATGTCTTTATCACATAAGGCGTCTATAAAGGCTCTAATGGCGATAGCCTCACTATGGACGGTGGACGGACCAGGGAAGGCAAGTATCATCAGGCGTCGGACGTCCTGGACCAGAGCTCCCAGATCTTCTCCTTCGCGTTGCCGACGAGTGCTCAGCTGAGTCTGGTATAAGGTCGTTTGGTCCGACCCACCATAGCGAGAACGAAGTCTTTGCACCAAGTCATTCCAGGTGACCACGGCCGAAGATTCGAACTCCCATAAGAGTTGATTGGCCGGCTCAGTAAGGGCACAGATCAGTTGGTTAAGCTTCTCCTCGTCAGTCCAGCCGTTATTCTGTGAGCAGACTTCGAACTTACGTATAAAAGCTTCTACGGCTGTTCGACCATTATATGAACCCAATTTGATCCATTGTTTAGGTTGACGTGTCTGACCTGTATCTGCTGAAATGTTCTTTCGTTGTTCCGAAGATTTCACGTCCATCGCAGGGGTTCTGGGTTGACCTGGGGTTTCGCCAACGACCGAAGTAGCTGGTTGTCGCGGTTCTTTCCTTTCGTCGTCGGCCAGATGCTGTCGATCTCCCGGAAGCGGTGTCGCTGTAGACGATAATGTCACTGTAGAAGATTGCGGTAGATGGCACGAGCATTTCTTCTCAGCAGCCGTGACGTTAAGAGGTTCACATGACATTCTTATCATGGGACTTGACGAGGCGCTCGATTGAATCAGGTGTTGAACCCTTGACCCTTCGTCCGTGTTCATTCGAGGTTGCCAGCTGCACATCACGGGTCGCGCGTCAGGAGGTTGTCTGGAGCGAGACGATGTATCGTGGGACCACGGTGCCATGACATATCCCGGATATGTGGCAGTCGATGAGACAGCATGTCGACCAGGTCCGTCCGTTCCAGAAGAAGGTCGACCTTCTTTGAGTGCAGATGGGAGGCTGAAATTGCGACTGGGATGTTCACCTGACGTAGGGGTCGAGAATCTGACCGAACGATGCAGCGGTTCCTCCTCACTTGTAGGATAGCGGATGAATCGATCTGCGCTCCCCAAACCTAAAGACTGTGTGGGTCCTGCAACTAGAAACTCAGTATTAGACATTGTAAACCTTTCAGAAGGCAGTTCTGAGGCTCTAGGTTCTGACCACTGTGTTTGCTGAAAACCAACTTCATTTACTTCAGCCCTGGTTTTACTTTTCAAAATTTCCTTTCTATAGTTATCCTCACCCTCGTTAATCATTTGTGAAGTATGCGCATACTCGGTATACATTTCGGGTGTATCTGGTTCTTGACCATAATTATCCAACCCTGTACCTTGGTCGTGACCTAACAAGCGTAACAGTACCCCACTTCTGGTACCAGTTATCGCGCCCGTCCCCCACCCCGGTGATGCCACCGCCGATTGCGAAAATGGAGGGAGAGGGGAAGCGGGTTTGGTGGGAAGCTGTCCTTGATAGGCGACCACCGAAGGGTTTGTCAAACCAGATCTACCCTGAGAGGCTACCTGCCTATAACTCACAGGAGGATAATCCGAAGCATAATTAATTCTAGGTTTTACCGCAAGACGTGAACTTCGTCTGAGTAGCGCCATCGAAGATACATTATCATTGGGTGACTCATATTCGTTTACAAAGTCCTCAGGATTTAAAGACCGGCAAAATATGTTCGCGCCTTCCTTTGGGATCGCAGCGCCCTCTGGAAAGAGAACGGGGTTCGTTCCCGCCAAACCTTCTTCATCGTCAGATAGCATTGGTTGACTTGGCGCCAACCGGTGGTGGTTTCCCGCCAAAAGAGAATGTGACTCATCCAAGCGTTCACCTATTCCCGCCAAACATGGCAAAGTTCCCGCCAATTGGACTTCGCTCTCTACATAGGGGCTGACTGGATCGTCGTCCGGAGATCGACGTTTCCCCGGGCTCTGGGATTCGAACCCTAATCTTGCAAATAGTTGCTCCATCCTATCATTTTGCAAACTCTGAGCTTTAGCTAGTGAATCAACCAAAGTCTTCAATAATTCAATATCTGTGTGCTCCACAGGTTTTTCTGTCATTATTGATTATATTTTACTTTACAGAGAATTATCATGAATCAATAACGAAAATGTACAAAGAAACAATAAGCTTCTGTAGCGCCTTTAGCGGTAAACAGAAATCACCAATCTCCGTAGCACTGTCTATTCAGAGCGTTCACACGTAACCATTGTCGAAGATAAAGTCATCGAAATTCGATCTAATTTCGATCAGTTTTATCAATTATCATCTAATAATCACTTTCAGTCAGTTAAATCACGTAATCTATCGCTAGTTTTCCCACCTTAATCGTCGAAACCACGGACGAAGGTCGAAAGTCGCAACCCCGAGCAGAAACCGAACCACACAGGTCCCACAGGCACGACAGTCAGGCAACGAAGAAGAAAGAAACCCGCCAAGACGGTCTTATATAGCCAAAAAGCGCGGGAAAGTTCCGCGGGGTTTTCTACCAATCAACGATCATTAACAAAGACCGCCAAATGGCCTACGTGACTCGCATCACGAAGCCCACGCCGCCCGCATGCAGCGCTTGCAGAGAAAAGGCGATCGATAACGGGCGCCACAGTTTGTTCGATTTTGAGGTAAATTTATTTCTTAGCGTTTCTGACAAAATGCAATGATTGATGCAATTAATATCCCAGAGCGTTTGATATAATGTAAGATGTCAACGCTGCTTGAGTTGAAGTGCAATTTGTGTTCCTATTCAATACGTTTGAAAGCGAAAGTGGTTTTTTTTAGTTGACATTGTTTCAAAAGAATCGCAGTTGCACGACATCAGTTTAATGTGAAATACTACGTACGGAAAATTGTCTTATTAGTGATAAGTTCCGTATTTTGCTATTTGAAATTTAATTTTGCGATTGTTTATCTGCAATCTTGACGCATTATGTCGTATAAAACCCAGGAGGGGATTTGGAAATTTTTATGTCAGATAATTTTTCGTGGGATTTTTCGTAGTCATTATAATCTTGACTCTTGTTTGTAGCAAGTGTTCTAAGTAACTGTTTATTTGTATAATTATACGATTTAAAACTGAACGATTGATCTGTAGGTGGTGATTAAGGTAAGACTAACTACCGTCTACCGGGAATTAGTGGTGAAACAAGGGCACAGTTGACATCGACAAGTGAAAGTGCAGCCAGCGATTGAAGCCAATAGTCGTTGATACGAAGGTGTCAATAAACCAATTAATCCTCCAGATGAATTGAGGAATGGTCATAGCAAGGATTGTAGCAGGCTGCAATGTGAGGAAATGGATGAGTTAAGGGATAGGCACCTTAAGAATGCACAAGTCAGCCGAATTTGCTAGACTTAAAGAATCTGTTGGCACCAATTATATATAATAAAGTTGGTTACATGCTGTAAACTTGTTCAAGGTTCGTCAGTTTTTGCTGCAAGGTCCTCAGATTGCCTCACTGTGGCCTTTGCTCACGTGAATTTAAAATGGTTCTTGGCATAGAGCATGTTTAATTGGCTGGGAGATGTTTCTAGAATGCACTTCCTCAATCTGTTCTTTCTTTTGAGTCTTTCTTGTAGTGCTGGTCTGGACATACGACGTATGCATTTTATTAATACACTTATTCTTCTCTGGCTAGATCAGTTTGTCTAACCAGGCTGATTGCCTTTGATTGACTGGATGATGGCTGACAGTGGTGCATCATAAATTGACTGATATTTGTGTGCTGTGGAAGTTATAAAAGTGATAGTAAAACAAGATACCAGTAACTAGACTAGAGCTGAATGACAGACAAAATTAATTTTTTAATGAGGAATAGTTACTTGTTTAACTCTGCTGGAATCTTCACTGAAACTGTGTGGTCAGTCTGCTTTACTTAACTTTAAGTCAATATGATAAATTATATATAATTAAAGCAATATTTTCTTTGCTTAGAGGTTAGCTTACATATTGGAAGTGAGAAGTATGATGCAAATTTATCTTGAGGTTGACATATTGTCTTCTTCAGGTTTACTGATAAATTTAGGTTCGATTCTTTCATGAAAGTTACTGCAATTTTAAGATAGTTTTGTTTGATACAGGTACCATCTAAGGGACAACAGTTGCAGTCATGGAAGCTCTTTTGGAAGCACAGGTGCAGAGTTTGGCTATTGCAAAGTCGATAGACAAAGGTGTGCTAGGCCAGCTCGTGAACTTCATGAATCCAGATTTTGGTCTTTTGGACGCGTTGCAAGCCAGTGGAGCACTATCGGGGCCAGAGGCAACTGACGTTAAGAAGCAGCAGACGGTCGGTAAAAGAAATGAGAAAATCCTGGAATGCATTCTAAGCAAAGGAGCTGTTCAGAAGTTGGCCACTGCTCTACTGAAGACCAAGCAGACTCATGTGGTTGCATACCTTGCTAATGAGGGAGGTAAGTTCTGATACACTAATAACTAATATATATCGGAGAATCTAGGAACTGGATCTCAACTACTGCCTATACTTTGGTAGTGCCAGTCCCAAATCTGGATAAAGGAGAGGTAATTGTTGATCATCTTTGTTATGACACATCAACGTTAATTCTTACAGATGAGGATGTACGAAAAGCTCCTGGGAAAATAATCCTCCTCTCCGTTAAAGCAGTGGTTTTCAAATGGTGGTACACATACCACTAGTGGTAAGCCAGGTGTCACTAAGTGGTATGCATAAAAATTCTAAAAATTTAAATTTTCTATGAGTTTATGCTCATCTTTCTTTGATTAAGCTATTCTACGTCCACCATGCGCTTCTTTTTCTTAAAATTTTCTATGTGTTTAACTTTTTGCCCATCTTTCTTTGATTAGCCATTAGCAAGGGGACTTCACGCTCGCCTGTTGTTTTTGATCTGACCTTTGTTGGTGGTACACCAACATTCGATTTTTTTACCTGCCGGTACGATAAAAATAAAGTTTGAAAACTGCTGCATTAAAGGATTAAACAGCAACTGAACTAACTATAAACTGGTGAACAAATACAACAACATTTACATGATAAAGTAGTTTGAATGTTTTTTATATTTACTCTTGAAAGTATCTGTATTTCCTGTTTTAGTCTACCTGTCTGATTTTGGAGATGATTGGCCACTGGATAGAAATCAGTTGCATGTTCTGGATGGCAATCGAGACTGTTTGGTCGTTCTCATCAACCCAACGGCTTTTACGAATCAACTGCTGGCAAAAGAAGTCATCAGTGTTGGAGAGAAGGATTTCATTGCCTCCAGAGCAACAGATTTTGAGAAGAATCAGGCATTGTTGGATATTTTGAGGCGCACCAGTCGGCGAAACTACAAGAAGGCAATGAACTGCCTGAGCGAAACATACCAAGATCGTATTGCCAACATTCTTTCCATGCAGGGAGGCAAGTTTAGAGTTTTCTGGAGATCTGTTTGTGTTTTACCTATATATGACAACAAAAATAAAAAGGGAAAGGCCAAGAAACGACTGATAGTCTCCTATGAAAAGTTGCTGTGAAGCATTTTAAGTGTAGGATAAGGAGAACCAACCAGAATTACCGAAATGGAACTGTAGCAATTTCAGATTGATTTATTATTTTTTAGATAATTTTATATGCGTTTGATACAGTATGTGTATGAGTTTGATACAGTATTGTTTTGGTGCAATAGTTTTATGCAATATTGTTTTATGATTAGTTTTTATTTTGATTTGAATGAGTTTTCTAAATTGTTTTTCAATGCAATATTGATTAAAACTACGTTAACACAGTAGTTTTAATCTAGCTATGGTGAATTAATGTAGTGACTCTGCTATAGTAATTTTGCTCAAATGACTATAATTTACCAAATCTTTGCATGCATTGTTTCAGTGGTTGTGAGAATTCATGTCAGCCTCAGTGCAGCATTGCCAAATGTTGCCCAAATTGAACATGACCTTGTGACAAAATTCTTGGCTCATCTGACTGGTCAGTCTCAGCAAAGAGCTGAAAGCATGCTGAGACTTGTTGCCGTGGGATTGATTGCCGTGAGAAGTGGTGGAAGTCTCGTCTTCTTCTTCCACACGAAGACGCTTAAAGACCTCGTGGAGTTGCATGACAGTTTGGTGAAGGGTATGCTGAAGGCTAACGTGAGTTCTGCGTTTCAAGAACTCCTTGGTGATCCTAATGATCCTGGCGTGGAACTGGACTGGAAGAGAGATGACTATCAGAGGGAGAAACTCTACTATTCTGGTAAGTCCTTGTAATGTAATGTAATGTAAATCTTCGACATTGGCATTGACTTGAGCAGGCTAACTTACTGTGCTATGTTGGTAACAGACCTTACATTACGAAAGCAAGAAACTTTACACTTTTGGTTGGTTCTTTTACACTGAAGATTAACTTACCACGTTATAAGATCTGTTTTGTCATACAGACTGCTCAAGAAACATTTTCAAGCATCTTAAGATGCACCTTTTTAGATCTGTTACATTGCAATGTTAAGTGCCCTTGCGAGGATCTTAAAATGTGCTTTACAAATTGCCAGGTGCCTACATTCATACATACATGCATCTAGTTACTTTTATATTTCTTGAAAGTATACATAAACATGTTTGGGGAATGAAACAGTGGTGATTCAAATTCAGCTTCCTTGACATGTTAAATGGAAATTTACATCTGTGAGAAAATTATCTGGATGCATGTTATTTCTGCAATACTTGATTTAGAATCTTGTAACTTAAGTACCATAGGTTCTTTACGAGTTGATTCAAAATTATTAACACACGAAAATGTTTTTGCATTGTTACGTCTTTTGGATTTATTTTGTTTAATTTTTATTACTAGTTTGTGTATCACTGAAGGCTGTATAATAGTGTGAACATGTTATTTTCAGGTTTTAAACGTGCTGACGAATCTTTGGAAACTGATGTAAGGAATTCATTCATTTTTATTTGGCTTAATTTCCTTAAGTTGATTACATTTTTCATGCAGAGTATTAAAGAACATTTAATTAAAGCTTAAAGTATGAGGTGGGGTATGGTAGCTGATTGGTTAGAGTGCTCGGCCTGTAACGCAGAGATTGTATGTTTGAGCCTTCACCGAGATGGTTACTATGTAAGGACCTTGAGCAAGTCCTTCGTTTACAATTGCTTAGCACCATCGATTGATGCTTGGTCGTTAGATAGTATGAGTGGCGCATAACAAAATGCAGAATTAATAAATTAAAAATAATAATAAAAGTGGTCCAAGGGCTATAAGGTTTATTATTGTAATTTGGCTTCAGATATTTTGCCTTACCATAGCTTATCTTAACTGGTGGTGAAGGTTCTCATCCGATCAATTCATTGAAAAATGAATAAAGTCGAGACCATGTGGTTGCTGCTATAGAAAAAAACCATGTACATTTACGTGTTAGCCCTATCTTAAGTAGCTTATTGTGTAATGTTTTTTGGAGTTGCTTGAAAGATGAAGTGGAAATGTTCGGTTACATTACAATACATTAGCGTAAAGCCATTGTGTGGATTTTCACCTTTGCATGTGGAGTTTTAAATCCACTGGATCATATTCTCATATGAACAAGTGACGTGACAAGTGACAAGTTGGTGTAGTTGCTACGTCAATCCATGGTTTTGTTTGCACTTATGGCTGAAATAGCCTTAGCTATAGGACCATTTGTCTGAAAGACTGCTGTTATTAAACCATTGGTACTAAAACATTAATGTTCGTGTTTTTGATGAAAATTTTTCCTTAGTCATGTATAGCTCCACATGAGTAATTAAAAGACTATACAGGATAATACACATTTTGTGTAATTGTTTCTGATAGTTTTCCGATCTACCACATGAACTTTACCGATTGATCCTCGTGAAGACTTACATCCATATGACACTGACTGAAAGCCAGGAGAATCGTCATCCGGAATGCGGCATCTATGCCACTCTGTCAGCAGTCAACGGAAACTGGCACAAGATGGTCTACACCAAGACCTTCAAGGACCTTCTGGACTACTACTTCTCAGGTTTGCTGTCGTATGGTGTTATTGTTTACAATCTTAAAAGTAAGACTGTAATCTGGTTTGTTAATTTACATATTTGCTTTAGCATGCTATTTGTATATTTTTTAATATTATGTATTTATTACAGCATATCATATTACTTGTACATATGGATATATGGGATAAATATGTTTGTACATATAGATATATGGGATAAATATGATTGTATATCTGTAGGTATGTATGGCTACTTATGTGTGATCAATAATACATGTGTTTTTATAAATGGCTCTATCAATTTAAAGATACAATATTTGTATATAGGCGTATGGTTAATTTCATGTGAACTATAATACATGTATGTGTATATTTGTATATATATTATATGTGAACTATAATGTATGTATGATTGTATTTATGTATTTATGTATTTTTGCATATTTGTTTTTATATTTGTTTTAGCATACTTTAATGGAATCATGAAAAGAGCGACAGTTGTGAGCAACAATCGTTACTACCTGTCGCTGCAAGTCACTCCCAAGGGTCTGATCGATAGGCTGCATCACGCAGAATGTCTAACTGATGATGACACAAGGTTTATCAAATGCCAGACCTATGACCATGACAAGATCGACGAAACGTTGAGCGTAATACGAGATCTGAACATCGAGAAGTATGCAGTCTACGTCGACTGCCTTCGTCTTACCAATCAGCATTTGTATGCAGATATTTCAGAGACTGGAGGAGGTACAGATTAATTTCTGCATTCCTTGTTTCAAAACTAAATGACTTTCTATGTCTCTGGCTTAATATCTGTATTTTATTAATTTAGTGATTAATCTGTATTGTTTGCAGAAGAAACAATAAAGCAGGTTTCCTTGTATTTCAGAGGTAAAATAAATATATGTTTCAAGGAATTTTTGCAAAATATGCATGCAAGTTATTTTTTTAAGAAAGAGTTCTGCAAAAGCTGTTGTTTTAATAACTTGTTTCCTTCTTGATGTCTGTAACTTAAATTTTTTGAGAATTTCATGATTTTAGACTAAAATGTAAGAAAACATTTTTATGATTTAAATAATTAATATTTTTGATCATTTGTTTAGTGACTGTCAAGGCAAAATCGATAAACGAGGAAATACCGAATTTGGAGCAGCTAGAGTTGAAAATTGTGGAGCGGTTGAACCAAGTGCGGAACAAAACGATGCAGAGAAGTCCCGAACTGGAGAAGGAGCTGGACTTTCTCCGGCAACATGACGTCGAGATCCTTACCGCCTACCATGACAGAGGAATTGTGATCTGGTTCTGGGTTCGCTCACAGGCGAACCTCGAACAGATGCACTCGTGGAGAGATGCCGATCAGGTGGAACCGATGTTTGAGAAACTGTTCGAGGTTCTCGGCTGCTGGGAAACCCCAATCGAAGGACACATCAAACCAGATTTTGTGATCATTGAAGGATCCATGTTCGACAGGGAAGTTGGTTAGTATTGCTTGTATACAAAATTGTATACATAGTTATAAATTGTTATTTATAGCGCCCCTTCAAGTTACTCCCTGTGCCATTCTAAATGATATTAGAGTCATTAATTGTATAATAACGTTTGATAAATTTTTATTATCAGCGATGTAAATAAATTGTCTCGGCAATAATAGCAAAACATGTACATGAGGAATTCTACAAGTCTTAGATTTCTTCATGTTGTTGCTGACTAGGTACTTAGCATGCTCTAAGAAGATCCTTAAATTAAATTGTTTTTGTTGATTGTTAATTAATACTGAGTGTTAATAATTCTTGGAGATGGTTGATTATTTGTGTTATAGGATAATTGCCCACAGGTCTGTCCATTTGAAAAGGTAGCAAACCAGTGATGCAAATTATCATTGGGGCCATTGTTGAATTACAGTTACAAACCATGACTTTTGCTTACCACTTGACATTTCAAATTACATAATTTAGTCTTCTGATATTTCAAATTGAGTAGATATGTTTAGCATAAATGGAGATAGACATTTGAGTGTACTTATCAGATCATTATTGTTTATTTTTTTATTTGCAGTTAACCTTCCGATGATGCTGGTCATGATGTCAAATCTGACCTTAGATGTGAACAAAGGGCCAGTCCAAGGAGTGACGAGCCTACCAAATAACCTCTATGTTCTTCATTCAAAGTCCATCCTCGTCTATGAAAGTGAAAAGCCGTTCAAAAATCTAAGTGAAATCCCAGCCACAGAATTTGGCTCCCCTGTGGATGTGTCCGCTTGTGAGAAGTCACAGTGTCTGTACGTGACCGACGACGTCAACACGTGTGTTTGGAAGGTTACGCCAGCAGACGGTAAAGTCGAGAAATGGTTGTTGAATGTTGGAGCACCATTCACTTCCTCCGTTACCAGCAGTGGAGACGTGCTGATCTTGAGGAGTGGTAAGCCGTCGTTTCTTGAAATCTATGGATCGGATGCTGTTCTACATCAGAAGCTCCAGCTTCCAGATGACTTAGAGAATCCACGACATGCAATGGAAACAAGAAGTGGCAACTACGACATCCTTTATGAGCAAGGCTTGATCGAGATGACTAAAAATGGGCTCATCACTCGCCGACAGAAATCATTCCGTGTGGAGAATCCACTGAAGGCAGCAACTCATCTTGCCCTGGATGTTGCGGAAAGGATCTACATTGCTGAGGGAAACCAAATCCTCCTTTTCGATTCGCAGCTTGTTTTCGAGCGGATCATTCTTCCGCAAGACAGAGTGAAAGGACCACAACGCATCTGTCACGTAAAGGAGAAGAAGCTTCTTGTTGTCGTACACACATCTGGCTCAGTTGTTGACGTCTACAATTTGCGTCCACGAGACTGAAGCTTTGCACTGCGTGTCGAATATCAGTGATATTCCTTCGAACACTGGACGATCAGATCACTTAATTATTCAGAGAAATCATCAATCATATATTCGTTTTATTGAGAAAAACAATCTGACAAAAACGCAGAAATGCTAACATGAGTGATAATGGATAATAAAAGTTAATTAGAAAATTTTAAAACAAATGAGTAAATGTTTTTATATAAGGATCTGGGAATAAATTGAGAGTTGTCTTTGGGTGGGAGAGTATGGTTGTGTGCTCTAGGTCTTAATTGGTGAAAGGAGAGTGGTTGGAGTGGAGGTAGGAGTTGGTGAAGTACATACCTGGGTTGTGTAATATGGAGAAGAAGAATTTCACATCGGCTATATTAGCAAATTCAGAGACTTTTAATGCTTTTTTATTAATCTGATACTGATTAGTTTATATTAATTGTTTACTATTTTAAGTGGTGTATTTAATAAGCCATGTTTTAAGAAACAATTTTAAAGAAATTATGGCAACAATGTTTATTTTAATATGCCATCAATTTTGTTTTAAAGATTTCAAATGAAATGTATAACAATAATACAAGTACATTTTTACACAAACATGAAATTATTTCTTGTATATGATACCATAATTTTTTTATGATATTAACATGATGTACATTTTTAACAGAAAACAACTCTACAACGTTTAGGTTAGCATTTGGACTAATAAAAATGACATTGGCAAGTAATTCTTTAGAGGTATATAATGCGGTTTAAGTAATGCGGTGTCCAGAAGAGAATTTATTAAATTCAGTGGTTACACAGCATGTGCTACAAGAAATTTTCTATGCAATAGTTTCTGAATTGTGTAAGATTGTAATTTCTCACTGCAATTTGGTTCTCGTTGTGGAAACTGAATATTTGAAAACAGAATATAAATCCTACCATAGTTTAGTTGGGTGGGCCTCTGTTTAATTTGTCCAAGATTGTTTGTTATTCAACAGCATTTTATTGTAATTCCATATTATGTTAAAGTTCTTGATTCTTGTACCACTAGTAGTAGGTTGCTTATCTTAATGTAGTTCAGTTGATTTTCCTGACTTGCCATTTTTGCAAAACTTTTACAAGAGATTTGTTGATACAATAGCAATGAAAAGCTTATCACTTGTGCTAGATACTTAATACAGCATAATCTATTATCTCATAAATATTTTGTTGTTTGAAATTATAATAATAATAATAATAATAATAACAACAGTGCCAATTTATATGGCGCCGTAACACAAGGGCGCCTCACATTCAACTAATCAGAAGGGTAATCGCCTAATAGAGAACAAATACGTCTTGAGTCCAGATATGAAGGAGTCAATTGTGTTAGCCGCTCGCAGGGCAGGAGGAAGACCGTTCCAGCATCTGGGACCGGCCGCCGAGAAAGCGTGATCGCCAAAACGGGTTCGAATAATCCATATTCATTACATCTTCATTACATTCAGTACATCTTCATCTAACAGGAGCGCAACTTCATGGACACAACTTAATAGTCCCATAGCTGCCATTGTTTGGTGAAATTAAAAGTTTGATAAAAATTTTCTGTGAATAAATGGCTATATATTATAAACAATAAGTAATAAAAAACCTTGTGTAGTGCTCCTATGCAAAAGTACAGATGAAATTCAGAATACTGTATTATGGCTCGATTATCACTGTTATGTTAATATTGAATTTTTATACTTCGTTTTGACGAATTCAAGGCTATTGTAGATTAATAATTAAACTGCAAAGATTTATTTCAATGAACTGTTTGCACAAACATTTGATGAACCTAGAAACTAATTTCAGAGTAGCAGGATACAATATAATATTATATTCTGTGATAGCTAAGCATGCTATGATCGAACGATGATGTGTACAATTTTTCAATTTTTGTGTGCCCTGTGTGTCAGTCAAAGTAAAACTGGGCTTGAGTTTATGCTTTTTAAATCATAGAGAAGGTTGCCTTAGATTGCATGTTATATACAGTGTGTGGGGGGCCATCCATTTAGTATGCATGCAGAAATCCTGAAAAAGTGACCCCTCCCTGTGTGCACGTGACACATACTTTTTGCACTTCCCACCTGCATACATACGCTTGACGCATCCCCCAATCATGTAGAAGGGTCTATATTATTTTTATCCACGCAGAAACAATCAGTAGTAGCAGTCAGGGGTAACCTGACAAAAGACTGGCTACTATAGTCAGTCAGTCGATAGGTGAAGAGCTGTTAGACGTCGATTTGTTTGAAAGCAATGGAAACTAGTGACCTTTAAGAGTTTCTTAAAGGTAACACCGTCCAGACGTTGCAATGGCAATTCATTCGAATGTAATTGGAAGACGAACCACTGCAAAAGCTTGACGAATTCTAACTGTAACAGTCTGATGCTGATGCCAATTTTACCTCTGCTCACATTAGTTGAATGTGATGTATTTATTTTACATTTGTAAAGAGGTAATGTTATCATAAATACAGGAAGTCTTAACAGAATACAACACAATGCGATCACTCATTGATGGGCCAATGGCATGGACAAAAACAAAATTCCACAACAATGTTTTGACCAATTAATATTTAAACATTTTAAAACTAACACATTCAAATACATATGTGAGCAAGTTTCTGCAACAGGTCATGAATTTTCACAGCAGTCATTGAGCTTGAAAAACTGACATTTTTAAGACTAACAAATAATTCAAACACTTTTTCACACTGTCTATACAAATAATATCAACAGTTTACAAATGAGCAGTGTGAATTGTAACAGTCCAATAATTATTCTGCTTAACCGTTTTCCACTAACAAGTTCGTTCTGGTTTACTTAACAACTAATCTCAGACATTTTGCACTGCATTAACATAGAAATATTCATATGTGAGACTCATCTCTGACAATGGAAGGTGGGAAATAGACTATTATATGGAACACTGCATGGAACTCATGTCAGT
>JACEVL010000714.1:0-130714 GCA_020284085.1 Aporrectodea caliginosa
AAAATTTTTTAAAAAACAAAATAAAAACGGAAAACGTCTTTTTTTTAAAAAATTTTAAAAAAAAAGGGAAAAAATTGGAAAAAACGGAAAACAAAATAATTTGACTTTAACTGTATTATCAAAATTAAAACTAAAATAGAAAACTAAAAGAAATGAAAAATTCAAGATATATTCCAGATTCAAAGCCAATTAGAGGCATCATAGGTCATCATCGCTTTCAAAGGTGGCGGTGACAGTCGCCACCACTTTTGCCTATCGCTATTTTGAATTGAAGTACGTTTCGCCGCATCCCTATAATTCTATTGTGGTTGTCTCAGTGTCGCCTACAGATTAACAGTTGTGAAACACAATTTAAACACATATATTATATTAGAGACATATACGAAGCTCCTCCCACTTTCCATGCAAAATTCTGTAATCACTCCACCTACCGATCGTTCAACGAAAACGATAAAGATGGCGTCTAATCGAAAGGGATGTGCTGTCGTTTACTGTAGACACAGAGTAACCCAGAAAAAACTGATGACAAGCTAAATTTAACTTTTTCATGTATATATTTGTGTACCGATATTGCAAAACTAGATACACAGTTCAAAATCAATTTGCATCTTTTTAGGAAGCAAATTAGTAGAGAACTATGTTTTTGGCGGTAGCGCACTAATAAATCACCGCTTTTTCGATCCCAGGAGAGTACAGCAAGCCGGTATTTGCTGTACTCTCCTGGGATCGGCGAATATGTTGCAGCAAAAATTGAGATCGTTTGCGTAATTTGCAATCAGTTTCAATATTTTTATATGTATACATAACGTCCATAATTCTCCAATGGAAATTATAGGTCACATGTGACTAAATAACATAAAAGAACCAATGAAATTTCATCCTCAAACAAACATGAATAATAATGAAGACTAAAGCGGCAAAGCCATAATAATGTGACGGTCGTGGCTGCTCCCTGCTCTTGCCTCTGCTCAGTCTGCTCAGCCTCCCACTCTGCTCAGGTCTTGCTCAGTCTGCTCAGCCTCTCCCTCTGCTCAGGTCTTGCTCAGTCTGCTCAGCCTCCCCCTCTGCTCAGGTCTTGCTCAGTCTGCTCAGCCTCCCCCTCTGCTCAGTTCTTGCTCAGTCTCCCCCTCTGCTCAGTCTTTGCTCAGTCTGCTGCTCAGCCTCCACCTCTGCTCAGGTCTTGCTCAGTTCTTGCTCAGTCTGCCTAGCCTCCCCTCTGCTGCTCAGTTCTTGCTCAGTCTTCCCCTCTGCTCAGGTCTTTGCTCAGTCTGCTCAGCCTCCCCTCTGCTCAGGTCTTTGCTTAGTCTGCTCAGCCTCCCCTCTGCTCAGGCTGCTCTGGTATAAATACAGGGCCCTTGCCGTGCAGGGGCTGCATCTGACTTTGCGACTGTAAGAGGTAGTCCGCCAGCCTGGAGAGTTCTTCTGAGGTCGATGTTGTGATACTTTGACATTGAAAATATATCGTGTGAAACCTACTGACGTGTTGGTGATTCTTGACTTTGGCGACCGACCGACTGAGGCGTGCAAGCCCTTCGAAACACTCCGAAGGCCGAATTTACACTTCTATAGCGACACGCGGACTGCTGCTCCGAGCAGGCCTAACCTCTCCTCCCTGCTTCCCGAAGAGAGCCAGGAGGAGATTTTTCACCACAATAATACCAATCTTTATTCACCAGACAAAAACTAAAGTTCAGTTAGCACAAATCATTGACAGGCTGCAAGGACATAGCAGACCAACCCCCTGGAAAACTAAATAAATGTAAAAATAAATTAAATAGCCTCAAGCTGTAGATGAATGAACACAAACACATTACGAGAAAAGGCAATGCATTTGGTCATCACCTTTCTCACACAAATAGCATATAAAGATAGATTCAATGCTCAAAGTGAGTCTATTTAACATCTCAGGTGAGTATATTCAACATATATCAAATCAATCAATCAATCAATCAATCAATCAGTCAATCAATCAATCAATATTCGTTTAATTCAATAAATCCAGTTGTCATGAACGCAACTGCATGGTTACAAGTAACTCCAAATAGCTGTAGAGCCGAGCCTGAGTTAATTATTGAAGACAATTACAAGTGATTATGAAAAAAATAATATAATATATATCTTTGAACAAGACTCGCGGAATGTAGTTACTCTTATCTTTGTTAGGGAGGGTGAAGTTGTGCTTTCTAGGACATAAGTCATATTTGTCTTGTCGTGTCGTGTCGGTGGGAAGATTCCCCGGAGGACATGGCATGGTTCCCTACATATGGCCACAAACAGGCCAGCATCGGTGGCCTCAGCCAGATCCACCACGCCTTGGGTAGTGCATAAGAGGAAGCCTCTCTGCTTCATCCGGTTTAACATACATTGCAATTTATCCCTTTCATTCTCACTGGCATACCTCCTCCAGGCAGAGGAGGCATACATAAGGTGTTTGACACACGCTCTCGCTGCAGACAGTTGACACACGCTCTTGCCATGGATATCATCACAGTACTTGAAGTACATTCTCTAAACACTGAACCATCCGACCAGTTGCTAGAATTTTGAGAGCAACCATTTCAATATGCAAATCACCCATCATGGATGGTTTGCATATTGAAATGGCTGCTCTCAAGATGCTAGGCAAGATGATAACAAAGTGCTCTTGTCCATATATTTCAGGCCAGTGCCACTCTATTTGCTTTGTTAGTGCATGCAGTAGCTGGTCAACAATTACCAGTAGAACTGTGACACTTGCAACTGATAACATTTAGGATATCTGGTGGTGCAGCTTTGAGATCAGTGGGTAGTAGCATACACATACCACCCTTGATCTTCCAACCCCAATTCTCTGGATCCAAATAAGTGGCCATCAACGACTTCCACTGCACAATTAAATGCATGTATGTTAAATAGCACAAGTGATTCAAAATGTGTCTCCTTGTTTTGCACTATACAACACAGATAAACAAACTTAAGCGTGAGACATCTGCAAGTGATGCTGTTTCTGATCCCAGGGTTACTGGAAAAGCAAGGGTATCTGGACAATCAACAATCTTTTTTGAAAGCATTTGATTTTCTGATACCAGAGTGCAGAAGTTGTATCACAACCGCTCTAAGTCCCCTAGGATTTGAAGCAGAACATGGCACAACGCCTGGTAAGGGAATGAAATCTAGGAAGAACACGGTTATGTGAGCATGGGAGCAGGTCACGACCAGTACAATTGACAGAGGGAGAAGATCATGGAGGGTGTGGCTAGTATTTGTTAAGATGTTTTAAAAGAGGTCTATGTCAGCTATTTTACAAAGCGGACCAGCGCGCTCAAAGAGTCAAGTTCCTGCTTACTGGCGAAGCCCCACCATACTTGGGAACAGTATAGCATGCGGTTGATAGTGGTAGCCCTGACCACATCATGAAGCCTGACCCCGAAAGCCCATGTGAGATCAAATACGATGGGCATGGATAGATTGATTGGTCCGAATGCAAAGTCTTTGAACATGGGGGAAAACCAAACTTTTCGGTAATCTCGATGCCCAGTATATTCAATGACATCACCCTTTTAACAGGGCTGTACATTTACCGACAGCTCAACCCACCAGTTTGATCCACCATCTTCTGTCGTCTGCATCTCTGTTTTTCGAAGGGAAAGTAAACTGTCTGAACGGCGGTTCGCATAATTATGCAGTGAGCAGTACCAAATTGAACATTACACAGAACTGCTCTTCCGCAGTTTTAGTACGTATTCGCCGTTCCTACAACCTTGGACTATTATCAGTAATAATAGTCCCAGCTACAACTTATTAAAACAAAATGAGCTGGCATATCACAAAATTAAAATTTCAATCGATTGACTTTCAATGTTACGGTATGTTACCATTTTGTAAACACGACCCGCATGTTGCATGTTTACAATAATAATAGCATCGACCTAGCACAATTAAGTGACCCGACCCACTGCGCATGCGCACACGACTTCGATTCCGCTTATTATTCGTAAAACGGTGATTTAGGCCTGTTTACCTGCGCAATATGACAACAGTTAGTCATAAAGGCGCATAGACGTAAGTAGGCCTGTTTACCTGCGCAATATGACATCAGTCAGTTATAAAGGCGCAGAAATGTAAGTGGGCCTGTTAGTTGAATTATGAAAATATTCCTACTGTGGTTGAGCGTCGATATGCTTCCAACGAGGTCTGTTCCAAATACGCTGCGAAGTCAATCGTCGGCCATATGGGGAAGACCTGGAATCGGAAAGAGAAAACAACAGAGATCATAATCGACTGCATTGCTTGATTTATTTATGTAAAACCTGCGCAATATGACAACAGTTAGTCATAGAGGCGCTTTAATATGGCGCAGAAATGTAAGTAGGCCTGTTTACCTGCGCAATATGACATCAGTTAGTTATAAAAGCGCAGAATAATAAGTAGGCCTGTTTACCAGCGCCTGTTTACCTGCGCAATATGACATCAGTTAGTTATAAAGGCGCAGAAATGTAATTAGGCCTGTTTACCTGGGCCTGTTTACCTGCGCATTTGTCCCGAAAATATGAGATATGTAAATAGGCCTGTTTACCTGCGCAATATGACAACAGTTAGTCATAAAGGCGCATAGACGTAAGTAGGCCTGTTTACCTGCGCAATATGACATCAGTCAGTTATAAAGGCGCAGAAATGTAAGTGGGCCTGTTAGTTGAATTATGAAAATATTCCTACTGTGGTTGAGCGTCGATATGCTTCCAACGAGGTCTGTTCCAAATACGCTGCGAAGTCAATCGTCGGCCATATCGGGAAGACCTGGAATCGGAAAGAGAAAACAACAGAGATCATAATCGACTGCATTGCTTGATTTATGGCTTTAAAGGCGCAGAAATGTAAGTAGGCCTGTTTACCTGCGCAATATGACAACAGTTAGTCATAAAGGCGCATAAGTAGGCCTGTTTAAGTAGGCCTGTTTACCTGCGCAATATGACATCAGTCAGTTATAAAGGCGCAGAAATGTAAGTTTAGGCCTGTTTAGTTAGAAATTATGAATATGTATAGGCCATTACCTGCGCAATATGACAACATTGTTTTTCATAAAGGCGCATAGATGTAAGTAGGCCTGTTTACCTGCGCAATATGACATCAGTCATATTGCGCAGGTATAGTTATAGAAATGTAAGTAGGCCTGTTTACCTGAAAATATTCCTACTGTGGTTGAGCGATATATTCCAAATTTGCTGTAAGTAAGGCGCTGAAATGTAATGAGGCCTGTTTAGTTAAATCAAGTTTACCAGTCGCATTCTGCATTCGACTCAAATTAGCATTTATGCCTGTAGGCCTGATTGTAATTTGCGCAATAAATGACAACAGTATAGCGCAGAGATGTAAGTAGGCCTGTTTACCTGCGCAAATGACATCAGTTAGTTATATAGGCGCAGATATGAAGTAGGCCTGCCTGTTTACCTGCGCGCAATATGACATCAGCGCCAGTTTACCTGCGCAATAGACATCAGTAAGTGGGCCTGCAGAGTTGAATTATGAAATTATAATTCCTACTGTGGTTGAGCGTGTATACTTGCAACAAGGTCTGTTCCAAATACGCTGCGAAGTCAATCGTCGGCCATATGGAAGACCTGGAATCGGCCTGTTTACCTGCGCATAATCGACTGACAACAGTTATGGTAATAAAGGCGCAGAAATGTAAGTAGGCCTGTTTACCTGCGCAATATGACATCAGTCAGTTATAAAGGCGCAGAAATGTAAGTAGGCCTGTTAGTTGCGCAATAACATCAGTTAGTCATAAAGGCGCATAGATGTAAGTAGGCCTGTTTACCAGCGCGCATTGCTGACATCAGTCAGTTATAAAGGCGCAGAAATGTAAGTAGGCCTGTTAGTAATTAGGCCTAGTTTAGGCCTGTTTAAATTCCTGCGCAATATGACAACAGTTAGTTATAAATCTGCGCCTTTTACCTGCGCAGAAGACAAACAGTTAGTTATATTTCGCAGAATGTAAGTAGGCCTGTTTAAGCGCCTGTTTACCTGCGCAATATGACATCAGTTAGTGTTTATAAAGGCGCAGAAATGTAAGTAGGCCTGTTTACCTGGGCCTGTTTACCTGCGCATTTGTCCCGAAAATATGAGATATGTAAATAGGCCTGTTTACCTGCGCAATATGACAACAGTTAGTCATAAAGGCGCATAGACGTAAGTAGGCCTGTTTACCTGCGCAATATGACATCAGTCAGTTATAAAGGCGCAGAAATGTAAGTGGGCGTGTTAGTTGAATTATGAAAATATTCCTACTGTGGTTGAGCGTCGATATGCTTCCAACGAGGTCTGTTCCAAATACGCTGCGAAGTCAATCGTCGGCCATATCGGGAAGACCTGGAATCGGAAAGAGAAAACAACAGAGATCATAATCGACTGCATTGCTTGATTTATGGCTTTAAAGGCGCAGAAATGTAAGTAGGCCTGTTTACCTGCGCAATATGACAACAGTTAGTCATAGAGGCGCATAGATGTAAGTAGGCCTGTTTACCTGCGCAATATGACATCAGTCAGTTATAAAGGCGCAGAAATGTAAGTAGGCCTGTTAGTTAGATTAAATTATGACAAAGGCGCAGAAATGTAATCAGGCCTGTTAGCATTTCTGCGCCTTTTTTGTCAGATTGCATTTGTCCCGAAAATATATATGCCAGATATTGTCAGGTAAATAGGCCTGTTTACCTGCGCAATATAACAACAGTTAGTCATAAAGGCGCATAGACGTAAGTAGGCCTACTTACATGGGCCTGTTTACCTGCGCAATATTAAAGCCATAAAGGCGCAGAAATGTAAGTGCAGTAGTTGAATTATGAAAATATTCCTAATGTGGTTGAGCGTCGATTATGTTCTGTTTACGCTGCGAAGTTGTCCCGAAAATCGGGAAGACCTGTAAATAGGCCTGTTTACCTGCGCAATATGACAACAGTTAGTTATAAAGGCGCAGAAATGTAAGTAGGCCTGTTTAGGCCTGATGTAAGTAGTCCTGTGAAAGTAGTAATGCGCAAAATGTAATTAGGCCTGTTAGTTATAAAGGCCTGTTTACCTGCACATTTGCTTGATTTATGGCTTTAAAGGCTCAGAAATGTAAGTAGGCCTGTTTACCTGCGAATATGTAAGTAGGCCTGTTTACCTGCGCAATATGAATAACATCAGTTAGTCATAAAGGCGCAGAATTGTAAGTAGGCCTGTTTACCTATATATATGCCTGTTTACCTGCGCATAATATGACATCAGGCCTACTTACATTTATTTCTCCGTTATAAATGCGCAGAAATGTAATTAGGCCTGTTTACCTGGGCCTGTTTACCTGCGCATTTGTCCCGAAAATATGAGATATGTAAATAGGCCTGTTTACCTGCGCAATATGACAACAGTTAGTCATAAAGGCGCATAGACGTAAGTAGGCCTGTTTACCTGCGCAATATGACATCAGTCAGTTATAAAGGCGCAGAAATGTAAGTGGGCGTGTTAGTTGAATTATGAAAATATTCCTACTGTGGTTGAGCGTCGATATGCTTCCAACGAGGTCTGTTCCAAATACGCTGCGAAGTCAATCGTCGGCCATATCGGGAAGACCTGGAATCGGAAAGAGAAAACAACAGAGATCATAATCGACTGCATTGCTTGATTTATGGCTTTAAAGGCGCAGAAATGTAAGTAGGCCTGTTTACCTGCGCAATATTGGAAATCAGATTTTACAATGCACTAAACTACCGTAGCGATTTTATATTAAAATAATTTGGCCAATATTTAAAACGCAGCTCATGACTTCGACAGCTTTTCATACATTTGTAGCAATTTTAAAAAGATAAATGGATTATTTACCACAACGTAGGACGAGAACCAAGTGTCGAACTTATTAATGTTAACTGTTAGGTCTAAGTCATATAATTATTTATCACAGTGATATCTTGAAGATAAACAATGGCAGTATAACCAGCTGCCTAAGAGTACGAGTTGCCAGAAGAGGCGCCAAAATGAACAAAAACAGATAAAAGCGTATTATTAGTTGAATTAGTAGTGGCAGTAGTAATAGTAGAAGTAGCAGCAGTAGCAGCAGCAGCAGCAGCAGCAGCAGCAGTAGTAGTAGTAGTAGTAGTAGTAGTAGTAGTAGTAGTAGTAGTAGTAGTAGTAGTAGTAGTAGTAGTAGTAGTAGTAGTAGTAGTAGTAGTAGTAGTAGTAGTAGTAGTAGTAGTAGTCGTTGTTGTTGCTGTTGTTGTTGTTGATGCAGTAGTAGCAGCAATAGTAGTAAGTTTATCAGTAGTAGGCTATATCTCAGTCAACTTTATATTTTCACTCTATTTCGTAAATGATCTGGATTTTCAAATCGCTCAGCACGATTACTTCACCTGTGTTAACCTTCGCAGGACGGAGAGGGGTAAATAATTACCCCAGGGGTGTTTGAATGCTGATTGCGGAGCAACCGTTGGCAGTTATAATTTGACGTTCCATGTGTTTACAAGTTAATACGTCTGACATATTCTGACACCAAAGCCAGGAAAATGGCAGGTTGGGGGAAGAAGTTATTTGAGTCCAAAGTGTCCTGGGGTAAAAATTTACCCCTCTTCGTCCTCGACGTCGTTAATTATTCGTTCATGGTGAATATGCATTTTTCAAAGATATTTTTCATAAGTAACCTGTAATCAGAAATAAAGTACTGAATCTACCGTGGAATTCGATTTCAATAGTTGCAATAATTTTGGGAGTGCACTTTCCAAGATGGCGGCCAAGATGGCCGCCAAAACACAGAAATATGCATATTTCAGCTCATAGGTAGGCTACAATGACAAATGAACTCTCCAATTTCATAGTTCCGAGGTCAAGGAATCCATTTATCGTAATGAGAATAGTCTGTCAATACTACTTTCCAAGATGGCGGCCAAGATGGCCGCCAAACTACAGAAATATGCATATTTCAGCTCATATGTATGTTACAATGACAAATGAACCCTCCAATTTCATAGTTCCGAGGTCAAGGAATCCATTTATCGTAGTGAGAAGAGTCTGTCAATACTAATTTCCAAGATGGCGGCCAAGATGGCCGCCAAACACAGAAATATGCATATTTCAGCTCATATGTATGCTACAATGACAAATGAACCCTCCAATTTCATAGTTCCGAGGTCAAGGAATCCATTTATCGTAGTGAGAAGAGTCTGTCAATACTAATTTCCAAAATGGCGGCCAAAATGGCCGCCAAACTGCAGAAATATGCATATTTCAGCTCATAGGTATGCTACAATGACAAATGAACCCTCCACTTTCATAGTTCCGAGATCAAGAGAATTCATTTATCGTAGTGAGAATAGTCTGTCAATACCACTTTCCAAGATGGCGGCCAAGATGGCCATGCCAAGATGGCCGCCAAACACAGGAATATGCATATTTCAAAACATAGGTACATGTAGGCTACACAATTACAAACGAAGCCCCTTCCACTTTTCATAGTTCCGTTGAGATCAGGGAATCAATTTAGTCGTAGTGAGAATAGTCTGTCAATGCTACTTTTCAAGATGGCGGCCGTCACTTAGAGGTAAATTAGTATTGGCAGACTATTCTCACTACGATAAATGGATTCCTTGACCCCTGAAACTATGAAAGTGGAGGGTTCATTTGTCATTGTAGCCTACATGTACTTCTATTTTGAAATATGCATATTTCTGTGTTTGGCAGACGATGTTGGCGGCCATCTTGGCCGCCATCTTGGAAAGTGGTAATGACAGACTATTCTCACTACGATAAATGGATCGCCTTGATCTCGGAACTATGAAATTGGAGGGTTCATTTTTCATTGTAGCATACATATGAGCTGAAATATGCATATTTCTGTGTTTGGCGACCATCTTGGCCGCCATCTTGGAAAGTGGTATTGACAGACTATTCTCACTACGATAAATATTCTCACTACGATAAATGGATTTCTTGACCTCGAAACTATGAATTCGAGGGTTCATTTGTCATTGTAACATACCTATGAGCTGAAATATGCATAATTTTCGGGTTTTGGCGGCCATCTTGGCCGCCATCTTGAAAGTGATATTGACAGACTATTCTCACTATGAATAGATCGATTCCTTGACCTTAGAACTATTAGAATTGATACTTCATTTTTTATTGTGCCTTACCTATGAGCTGAGATATTAAATTGCTTTGGGGTAAAAAGTTACCCCTCTTCGTCCTCCGTGTATCGTAAAATGTCTTCGTCCTGCGAAGGTTAAACTCTGCAGCTCAGTCAATTGGTGAGATTCCGCAGTATGGTCGTGTATCTAACTAAATGCGAAGACGCTTTGAGTTCAAGATCCTTATGCCGATACGTGGCTGAATGGTTCGTTGTGCTACAGCCTACCTTAGATAGGCTACCTATGTGCGCTTTCCAATGTCATCATTACCTGGTCGTAAACCTCTTCGTTCTGCAACATAATTATGGCAATCAGTTTGCTCCACCGTCGTGCACCGCCGCGATGCGACTGGAAGCTTTGCGGTTGTCGGTCCGTTATTGTGGAAGAGGCTCCCAGGCAATTTGAGACATGAGCTTCTTATTCTACTTTCCATGCCTCTATTTCACAAGCGGCTCAAGGCCATTCTGTGGTCTTGCAAAAACAGGTCGTTTTACCACAAACGAGTTTTCTTGAAGAGGAGTTTATAAAATTAAGCACTTACCTGCCAGTTGCGCTTAGGGATCCTGATATTGCTCGAACGTTTTAATAAATTTTAAAAACTCAATTTGTTTATGTCATCTTACTTGTTGTTCCTTCAAAGTACAATATGACTGCTTTGTTCCTTCAAAGTACAATATGTCTGCTCAGGCTGATATAATAAAAATAAAAATAAATTGTTTACATCTGCGCGAAAAGGGAATGGAGCTGCTACTGGTTGTTCCATCAAATAATAAAATAGGTCTGCTTAGATCTGCTCTAGTTTGCTACTTGTTCAAAATACAGTGTTTTAGGGTAGTTTAAACAGTGTTTTAACTGTATTATCAAACGCATACGAATGTAGAACCCTTGCTATATATGCGGAATTATCATTATTTGATTTGTGTGTTGTGTGATGCTTCAATTAACAGTATCATTCAATCAATCAATCAATCAATCAACCAACCATCAATCAAAATGATGCGAAATATAATTTAAACCCAAATAGGCCTATAATAAATTCTTTCAAGAGTTTATATATATATCAGCTGTGCAAGGATGCTACATTTCTAAGAGTCGTTTCTGGTTAACAATGACAAATAAAGATCGAACAAACTTTATTTTGCTAAAACATTTAAACATTAACATAATCGTTACCATCAGCACTGACGATGTGTGAAATTATCGTTGCAATTACTCTGTTATTGCATTTACGGAACAGTAACAGCGTGAGAGTACAACTACTACGTAAAACTTGAACTGAGTGAAAACACGAAGAAAGCTACATCATGCGAAGTATACAAGCAGTGCAATGATAACAACAGTACGGTAAGTTAGTGCTTATAACTACCTAAATTGAACAAAAGTGTCACAATAACACAAACACAAAAGCAAAATCCTTAGGGAAATATGTTTACAGTCCTACAGGAACACTCAGTTATACTCTAGTAAAGCTCGTACATTGCCCCCGGGCGCCGGAAGTTACAATTGGCTAGATTTACCTAAATTGAACTAAAAGTAACACAAACATAAAGGCATCATCCTTGAATATGTACAGTCCTTTTTGAACACTCAGCTGTACTCTAGTAAAGCTCATACTTAGAATACTAAGCTGATATGCATGAATTCGTTGGTTAGTATCATAATTGACTAACTCATTCGTTTTCACCAACTGCTGTTGGTGAACGTCAACAACGTCAAATATTTCATGTAATTTCTGATTGTTTTTTCGTATACTGCAAGATCGAGAACCACAGCTGATGGTGGTTTCTGTCCAGTCTCCATTAAGAACGTCTATTTCTAGCAAAGTACATAAACATGTTTCCTGACATACCTGAAATAATCGCGTGAGAATGTTCTCTGGTATAACGGGAATGTGTACGGCTTTTCTCAGGTGGGGTTCTCAACATAATTTTGCACACTGTAAACTTTGGAAAATGATTTTACACACTTGAGCCAGACACGGAGTGGGTTTTTTTATGACTTCTCAGACCTGAAGCCCACGAAAAGGTCTTCTGACATATCTGGCAAAGGTATGGTTTCTCTCCAGTATGTTTCTCGTGTGCATATTCAGATTAATTTTATTATTAGTTTTAAACTCACATAATTGGCAATGGTATGGTTTCTCTCCAGTATGAATTCTTGCATGACGTTTAAGACTACAAGATTGAATAAACCGTTTTTCACATGTCTGGCACTGGAATCGTTTTTCTCCAGTATGAATTTGAACATGATCTCTCAGTTGAGAAGAATTGTAACAAGATATTTTACATATCTGGCATTGGTATGGTCTCTCTCCAGTATGGATTCTAACATGCATTTGTAGGTTTGAATAAGTGGAAAATGTTTTTTTACAGAGAATACACAGAAATGGTTTCTCTACAGAGTGGGTTCTTTCATGACTTTTAAGACCTGAATTGCTTGTAAATGTTTTCCGACATTCCCGGCAAAGGTATGGTTTCTCTCCAGTATGTGTTCTCATATGAACCTTTAGACATACTTCATACGTAGATTTAAACTCACATAACTGACATATGTACGGTTTAACTGCGGTATGAATTCTTGCATGACGTGCTAGACTTGAACTATTAAAAAAACGTTTTTTACATTCTTGGCATTGGTAAGGCATCTCTCCAGTGTGAATTCTTGCGTGAATCCTTAGATATGAAGGCCGAGAAAAACGTTTTTGACATTCTAGGCATTGGTAAGATTTCTCTCCAGTATGAGTTCTTGCATGAAGTGTTAGACATGATGATTGGGAAAAACTTTTATGACATATCTGGCATTGATAAGGCATCTCTCCTGTGTGAATTCTTGTATGACGTTTCAGACTGGAACACTGAGAAAAATGTTTTTGACATATTTGGCATTGGTAAGGTTTTTCTCCAGTATGAATTCCTGCATGAATCCTTAGATATGAAGGCTGAGAAAAACGCTTTTGACATATTTGGCATTGGTTAGATTTCTCGCCAGCATGAATTCTAGCATGAATTTTTAGACTTGAAGATCTGGAAAAACGCTTTTTACAAATTTTACATTCGTGAGGCATCTCTCCAGTATGGGTTCTTGTATGGCGTGTTAGATCTGAAGATTGGGGAAAACGTTTTTGACATATTTGGCATTTGTAAGATTTCTCTCCGGTATGAATTCTAACATGTTTCTGTAGACTGTCAGAAAGAGTGAATATTTGTTTACATACTTCGCACTCAAACGGTTTCTCTCCAGTATGGGTTCTAGTGTGTGTTTTCAGACTCGAAGAGTATGCGAATGTTTTCTGACATACCAAACAAAGGTATGCTTTTTCTTTAGTATGGAATCTCATGTGCTTCTGCAGGTCACAGATGTGCGTAAATATTTCTTTGCAAAACTCGCATTCGAGTGTCTTTGCTTTTGTATGACTTTTCTTGTTTTCCTTCGTATAGCTATTCAACACAAATGATTTCTGACATAGTTTGGAACTTTATATCTTTTCTTGAGCTGCATTTCCGATGGAATATGCTCGTGAATGCTTGAAAGAAATGCTTTTCCACATCACTAATGATTTTGAATTGTATGAGTTTGTACTTCAGCTATGATTTTTGCACAAATCCAGAGTTGAGAACTATGTACTTCTTGTAAGTTTCTGTGGACTGAAATTATTCTTCAACCTTGCCAGTTGTTTCCATTTTCAGTATTTAGCTCATTAAGCAGCCAGTGGAAATCTAAAACAATACAGCATCGTACTTGTAATATAAAAGACGTCTATGGAAGACAGAATCAGATTTCCGCCAGCTTGATCGCTTAAGGATCCTGAGTGGCCGAGTGGGCTGGTGCTCGCTCGTCACGCCGGCGCCCCGGGTTCGCTTCCCGGTCGGGTCGGTTTATCAGAGATTAATTTCTCGGATCTTTACTGCGGGTGGCTCGGTTGCATTATAAACGTGGAGTACAATACAACACACAACACAACACAATATACTGGGGCGCGGTGGTTTGGGGTATGTTCGGTGCCTTGCAGCTGGAGGTTTGCGGGTTCGAATCACCTCAAAGCTTGCGTGAGGACCCTGGGCAAGTCCTTCACTCGCAATTGCTCATGCGCTTCGGCGTGAAACTCCGACTACAACAGTAGTCGGGAGCGCCTCTGAATGGGAAATCTGGTTGAGTATATAACAAGTGTTCAAATACAATACAATACAATACAATAAGACACAATTTCAATTTGCAAAGACAATATTATTGCAACAAACACATTGAACATGAATTTACAGTCCGTATTCCCAGGATGAGAATTGTAGAAAAAAAAGACTGTGGGTCAGACTTTGATCCATGTGAAGTTGGGGTGTGAAATGAAGACTTAACAATGGGGTACTAAGTACTGGGGGGTTGAACTCCCAACTCTCGGCAATTCTTACCCTGCGTATTCCACTTTCTAAAATAGTCCTGGATCACTATGTTTAATTAGTTGGTAGCCTATGCTAGTTACTGGTCTTTACCTGAATTAAAACCCGTTAAATTCTTGCAGCATGATTAACTGCTGCCCATTTTCAGGCCCGCCGAGAGGGGGGGCAGGGGGGGCAAATGCCCAGGGGCTTGGCGACTTTTAGGGGCCCGGGCTCCATCTTGTTTTTCAAAAAAAAAAAGGTCATCAGAAAATTTTGGCAGAAGTAAAAATTTTTTTTTCACTGTTCTGCCTAGGGGCCCGGAATTTCTGTCGGCGGCCCTGCCCATTTTGTATATCTTACTACATGGCTGATGAGAAATTAAACCGCAAGAAGCTGCGTGAAGGAGAAATCAAAAGTTTCCAACAGATATTGACCGTATCCCAAAATTCCCACATAATAAAGCTACATCCTTACTCCTCAAAGCGCTAAGACTTCCGTCGCGTAGGCCTACTACAGGCACTGCTAGACGGAAATAATGAGGCAGGTGAGGATAACTGAAACATAGTAGGCATATGACTGAATACTCTGCCGTTGTCTCGATTATTGTTTTTCGCCCAATTGATCTCGAGTCCGTAATTTTGCTTCCAAATTCATAATGCCCAATTACAGGACCAGTGCTTCGAGTGTTGTATTTCTTGTTGAATAAATGACTTGTTTCATGCATCTAGAAAGCTAACACTCGATTTAATCTACCTTTATTCTACGTCTCAAGAATTATTTGGTAAATGTAATTTATGTCGAATATTTAGATATGTTTAGGGCGTGTTGCAAAGCAATGTGCCGTAAATTTTCTCGATTTCATCATCGCACAATTTACTCATCCAATGTGGCAATGATGACCCATTTGTTTCAAAAACAGAATATATGTCAATAGTTTTGAAGCTTGTAGTGAAAGCAGGAAGAATAAGTTTTACTGCTGCGATAGAGCGCAAGTCAAGTTTAAACAATAGGCTATGTTTCAGCCGAGCAATAGTCTAAACGATTATTGCTCAGCTCAAACATATTTTTCTGGCAGAAAAACCACACGAAATTAAAAATTAAAATTATCAAGGATGTAAATTGTTTCTATATGGAACAGATAATGGTAATCCCGTAGTTTAGGTTGGTAAAATATTTTATATCGTCAGATTAAAATGGAAGCTGGATTAAGCGAAAAATTGTTTCACTAACTCGAAGTGGGATTGATTAAACCATTTCTGTCTTTAAATAGAAGTTGGATTGATGGAAATAATTTTACCGTAAATAGAAGCTGGATTGATGAAACTAAGTTTTTGATGCAATAGAAGCTGGAATGATGAAAATAATTGTTTCTTTAAGTAGAAGCTGGACCCATGAGAATAGTTCTTTGCTTAAATAAAAATTCCATTGATGAAAAATATTTTTGTTGTTAACTAGAAGTTGGATAATTTTTTTCGTGAAATGGAAGCTGGATCGATGAAAAAAATTTCTCGATGAAATGAAAGCGGGATTGATGATAGTTATCATGGACATAAGTAGACTCCTTATTACCAACGTGAAGTACGGCATTGAAGACATTCAAATAATTTACCAACCTAAACTATGGGAATACCCAGATAATTAGGGAGATTTATTTTGGTTTACCGTTAAGAAGCCTAGACATAAGCTACCTATTGACGAACTAAACGAATGACGGATATATTATGCAAACACCACACTATTAGCCTAGTTGTGAGACTTAACGCTGATAATTGTTATAAGGGAACATTCTACTGAAAGAAAAAAAGCAATTCAAAATTGCCGAAAATTATCGATTTTAAATATTAATTAATTGTTAAACAGTAGATTTCAAACCTTACCAAGTAGACAAGTCTAAGTCGCTAATACTAGTGACGTCATCATTATTTGTGCTCATTACGTTACCATGGAGGTTATATCGTACCGGTATTATAAGAGGTGTCAGATTCGCATCCAAATCCAACTTACATTGCACAAAACAAACGTAACGATTTTCTACTGAAATAATTTTGCGAGAAGGCCGATTTAAAACACAGCATGACATCGACAGGTTTTCATACATTTGTTGTAGATTTTAAAAGATATGGGATATTTAGACCAGAACATTATTATTTTCGTTTATTGAACAAACGGGTGTGACAAAGCGCAACCCGGTACAGAAAATGACAGAGGGAAATAAATGTTTGGTGTTACAAAGTTACTGTTAGGTTGGTAAGGTCCGGCGATAAGGTTTCAGCGAAGGCTATCTTAAGGTGCCAAGGTAAGCCGCTAGGTGTTATCGTCCAGAGGTGGTAGTTGAAATTCGTGAGCTTCTCTCGAAAGTTTTCGTGGACGAGGATCGAAGCAGAATTCGCCAACGTTGAAGAGGGTCCATGATGGTTTGACCTTAGTTAGGTCTCGGCGACGATCAGTAGGTCAAGGCCATACCCGATGAGCCTCGTCCGCAACTGGTCCAGGGCGTGAGGCTTAGCAATGGAGCAGGCATTGATGTAGAACCCTGGCAACTGAGTAACAACGCGCCTCGTAGGTTGGGTCCCACCGCCAGTGGCTACTCTATAGCCCCTTGGGCAAATGTTGTTAAGTTCGCAGAGACGGGTGGCACCCGGAACCGGCGGTTTAGGTTGTGCAGCCGGCGCACGGCGAGCCGCGTACAGCTGACCACTGCGGTAGCGGAGTACAAGCCCCGAGCCGTCCATCGCACAGACACGCTTCACTGGACCGTGACGAACGTTTAGTCAATAGATGCACCAAAAACCGTGAAATTGACGAATATTCTACTTTTTCATCGTTAGCCGCCAACAGTAATGCGTGCATTCAATCACAAGCCTTACATAATCCAAAACGCTGCAAATGCAGATGTTTTAATCCCGATAGCGTGACATATATGCAGGGTGAGAATTGCCTGGGGTTGGGGTTGGGGGTTCAATCCCCCTAGTCTTTCTTAGGCTCCCATAGTAAAGTCTACACTTCAAACCCAAACTGCACATAAATCAACGTCTAACCCCCCCTCCCAGTTATTCTTTTACAATTCCCATACTGCATAAATATGTTACAGAAACACCGCACGTGTGGCAGCCTGTGAGGCGCCTAGGTCAACATATGATATACATTAGGACGTGGACCAAGTGTTGAACTTATAAATGTTACGGTAAATCATATAATAATTATTATAAATTATGATCTAACATTTATAAGTTCAACACTTGGTCTTCGTCCTATGTTCCTATGTTCTGGTCTATAATAATTATTACGGTGATATTTTGAAGATAAACAATGGCAGGTTATGATGTCCGAGTCCGGTTCCAGAGGAATAAAAGTATAAAGTAACTCTTCTTGTGTGAATTACTGCTTTTGGGTTTGTCTCTTTTAGCTTTGAATGTTCTACATTCGTATGCCCCCGATAATACAATTACTCAAAATAACTGTAATGTCCTCATTTATTTAGGCCTAATTATTATTGTCTATCCAGCGTAGTCTTGGTCTGCCTTTATTTCGTTTTCCTTCGTCTCTTTGTCCGCTCGTCCTTCTGCCCGTCCTTTTGTCCGACCGTCCAACTACCCGTCGTTCTGCCCCTCTTTCTGTACAACGGTCGAGGCCATAATATTATGGTCTCTATAGAAGAACGCTAACATTTACATTTATTGTATTTAGGCCCTACGGATTTCTAAAGCACCTCTCACATTGCAACCTAAGGCGCTACAAGTGCGAAAGCCTCGCGAGAAAAGAAAAGTCTTTAGAGTACGGGCAGATACAAAAGTAGGCCTACACCACTTAAGATCAGAGCGCGGCATTGGGCAATAGGGCCTAGCACTCTGAGGCACCAAGATGTTTTGTCTGTCTAACGAACGGAGAGGGAAACTAGGGGCAGCCGAAAGAGCACGAAAGATAAGATCACAAAGATAACGTGAAGCCTGACTCCAAAATGCATCAGATTTAGAAATAAGAAAAAGAACTTTTGTGAAAACAAGAATTCATAGCGTCCGAAAGACACCACTCTAAGGTGGCGATTTGATGGATGGATCCATGACAATTTAATGACACCTGATGCCATCAGAAGCCTTTGAGTCCGACATAAATTATTTGAATAGTAAATTAAATTTACTATTGTTTTCACCGTTCTTATGGCACAACATAGTTCATAATGGGAAGACGGTGGTTAGAAGAAACGGAAGAACATAAAACTGGAATTGGATCGCACTCAATTGTTCATGGATGCTACATTTCTAAGAGTCGATACTGGTTAAGCATAAAAAAATAAAGATCGAACACATTTTATCTGCTAAGACATTTCAACCTTAACCATACTGATCATACATGTATGAAATTAACGTTAGGCCTACAATAACTTTGTGATTGCAGTTAGGCTACGGGACACGAAAAAAAGCCTGAGAGTTTATGAACATAAAAAAACTTCGATTGAGTGAAAACACGTAGGCCTAATCGCTACAGTAGATCACGTCACGTAAAATAATCAGCGAAATAATAAAACAACAGTTAAAATGCTTAATTAGACATAAGATTAATAGGCTAAACTAAATTGAACTTAAAATGTAAAAAAACGCTAAACACAACCAGGATCCTTGAATAATTATGTCCAGTCCTACAGAAATACTTTGAATACAAAACTGATATGCATGAATTCGTTCATGTGTATACTATCATCATAGATTGAGTAGCTCCACATAGGGCCTATCCATTTTTTATTTGTTTAACCAATTGTTGTTGATGAACCTCCTTGCAGATACCCAGTATGGGTTTAGGAAAAATTTATCCACAGAGCTGGCTTTACTTGATCTCACTAACCAAATCAGCACAACCTTAGATGACCACCAAACCACAATTGGAATTTTTCTAGATCTATCAAAGGCCTTTGATACTGTAAATCATGCAATACTTTTGGATAAACTCGAGCACTATGGAATACGGGGTACCCCCTCAGTTGGTTTGCGAGTTACTTATCAAATAGATATCAATATGTTGCCCTCAATAACGCTTGCTCATCTTTCTTACCAATAACGTGTGGTGTGCCGCAGGGCTCAGTCCTCGGGCCTCTTTTATTCCTCCTGTATGTAAATGATATTCAATCAGTAACCAATCTGAGCTTGATTATGTTTGCAGATGATACAAACATCTTTACAACTGGATATTGTCCTCTCCTGTTAGCTGCATCATTAAATGATAAATTGAAAGATATAAGTCATTGGTTCTCAGCGAATCTACTTTCTCTAAACTTAAAAAAACATGTTTTATGATATTTGCCAAAAAAAAGTACTTGGATATTGATATCAATATTACTATAGATGGAGTACCTCTGACACAGGTGCATGAAATTAAATTTCTTGGTGTGGTACTTACTGATGACCTCAAATGGAGGAAGCATGCTGACATGGTAGTTAATAAAATATCTAAAATAGTGGGTATACTCTACAGGATTAACCATATCCTTGATCTCGACAAACTAAAACTACTATACCACACCCTACTTGAACCGCATATGACATACTGCTGCTCTGTATGGTCGTCGCCACACAGAACCGGGAATTTAGACCGGATATTGAAACTTCAGAAAGCTGCTGTTAGAATAATCACCCACTCTTCTTACTTATCTCATTCCAATCCTTTATTCTGCACCTTAAGTATAATAAAAATTTATGAGTTGTCGCATTTATCTAAACTTGTGCTCATGTTCAAGTTTGTACATAATATGTTACCAAAAAAATTCTCCAATTATTTCACAACAGTTGATCAAATTCACTCCCATAACACTCGGAGCTCATCCAATTATGTGGTTCCTTATGCACGCACTGCATCCAGAGCGGGCAACCTCCAGGTCTTGGGATCTCGCTTGTGGAATTCACTGTCTGATGAACTTAAAGAAGAGAAATCTCTGTCCACATTTAAAAGAAAACTGAAAATAGGTTACCTACTAAAATACAGTGAAAACTAACTTTGTTAGAAATAATAGGTCTTTACTGAACAAACCATCCTTTTTTTGTCTTGACCAACTTCGATGCACACATTCCTTAGTTATGTAGTAGTGTTATTCTAAATAGTGCTTTATTTAGTTTTATTTCATTTCATTTGTGTTTTGTTCTATTTTATTTCTTTTGTCATAATTTTGTCATAATCTTGTCATAAAATTTGTCTCTGTTTACTTTGGTTCTGATTTATGTGCTCCATGATGATGCTTAATGTATAAAATGTCTAATGTATAGTACTAAAACTATTCGGACTCAGCTGCCTGTTAGTATAATTTAATTTGGATCTGTGTGACACTAAACGTTGACTGAAATGAACCAGGTGCTAGGGGCCAGGGTGATATAAGCTTTTAGCTTTTTCCTGGCTTCCTGTTGAGCAGTGACTGAACTGTTTCTGTCATGATGAATATTGTTATCTGTTCTGTTGTCTGATGCAATAAATAAATAAATAAATAAATAAATAAACTCAATAACGTCAAATATTTCAGGCAATTTCTGGTTCAAAACATTTGTTTCTTCGTAGACTCGAAGACTGCGAAAATGTTTCTGCAAACCTTTTGTGAACAATTTACTGCAGATCTATCTTCTGCCCTCAGCCTAATTGCATTTACAAGATGGATGCTGAATATCGTATTTGCTTAACTATGACAAATAAAGATCGAACTAACTTTATTTACTAAGACTTATCAACTTTAATATCAGTTCTAATGGTGTGAAATTATCATTGCAATTATTTGTGTGTGCAGTTACGGAAAAGTAGGTGTGAGAACACGACAATGTAAATTTTGTAGTACATGTAGATCATGTATAAAAACAGTTCAATATAAAAACAAAAGATTTTAAATGCTTAATTAGACACAACCATAATCAGGCTACCTAAACTGAACTAAAAATGTTTCAAAACCAAAGCAGGATCCTTGAATATGTCCAAGTGCTACAGGAATACTCAGTTGCACTGCACTAAAACCTTCACTTTTAATACAAAATAATATGCAAGAAAATCGTTCGAGCATATCATCATAGATTGAGTAGCTCCTTCAACAAAAACCTTGATGGTTAGTTAGTCCAGTGATTTTTTCTGACAAAACATTTGACCTCTTTAAAACACGGTGATTTCAGTTGAAGTTGAGAGGGAGACGTTAGGTATCGCACTTCCGCAAAGATTTCGTCATTTAATATGACCAGAATGAAGATATATGACTTTTATCCATATCTGCTTCGATGTTGATCCGAGGCGTCTTGTGGTGATTTTCATTTTCGTATTTTGCAGTAAGCATGCATCCAAGATAAATGCGAACTTCTGCCTGATTCGTGAATTAATATAGACTACCTACTAAAGCTATAATACCTTGTTTATAGCAACGGTAGGTGTTGTAACTCATTAAGCTGGTCTAACTTAGAATATATTGTCAAAACAACTGTTTGTAAGGCAATCTGTCTTAACTGTTGAATAGCTGCCTTGAAATTCGGGATTCAGTCTTTCAAAAATTTATTAAATCCCGAGAACAAGTCTTAGTTTCAGTTTTCTGAATCGAACAGAAAGCCATTTCTTATGCAATTTCCACCTTTAATTAGTGCTGTTCGCCTGCAGCTCGTAAAAACAGTTTCTTGCGTGTAACGTTACAAGAATCGTGACACTAGTGCGAGCACCTTACACTTCGATCACACGGTCAGAGGTCATTCACTTCACTGTGTCTGAACCCATAGTTCCCACAAGTGAGCTCCGTGAACGACAGCACCCTGTTGCACTTCAATGCACCACCGCCCAGGTGCTTAGGTGTCACATAGGATCCTACTGGATTAATTGCACCGTTGGTTGTAAATGTCTGGACTTCTTAGCCCCTGCTTATCTTTCCAACTGAATTCACACCTTTAGTGACAACTGTTTAACTGGTTTATGAACCCAATAATTATTGATACCTGCAGGCTCGTCCATGTTGCAGATTTTAAGCCTATGTTTGCACCGACGGCTTCCTTGTAAACCTGGAAGATTTATCAGCTTGCGGTCGATTAAAGCCTACCACCATGCTTAGCCTATACTAGTTGCTTCTGGAATTTCTATGGTCAGTCCTGGATGTCTTTTCATTAATAAGCCGTGCAGCCAGTTTTAATCAGCAGAGCTCCTTGAAAATGGATAATTTAGAGTAATCAGTTGCACCGCCAGATGAAGACAATGGGCATAAAGAGGGAAACAACTTAATGATACTGTGGGGCAAAACACCTCCTAATGCAAAAAGCCCCTCTGTGTTATGCCCCGCTTGGTGCTACCCTTTGAGTTTGCCTGTATCACACAAAAACGTAATATAAAAGCCCCATTTACTAAACAAAATGATTTGATATATCGTATACGTTAAAACTATTTATGCACTCTTGGCTATGCCTAGCATTTCGTACCATTTATTATACAGAATTGGCAGCAAAATCTTATATTAAGGAAACACGAAGACATCGATTTTATTTTGTTTCAATATTAAGCAAACCATAACACAGACAAAATGACTGACGATTATCTCAAAAAGCTGCAACTAAAAGACCCCAGAACAACCAAGAAGTCCATTACATAGCACAGGGGAGACATAGTGGAGTGCGGACGTCACTCTTCAGTACCTTTTTAATAAATGGTTCCGGTTACCATGGTCTTTGTTACCACAATGCCGGTTGTCATGGTCACTGTTATCATGGTTGCACCACAGCCGGAGAGCCATAGTAGATGTACCGCATGACCTCACCGAGTGTCGTGTTCATCGTCCGAATATTCTCAAGTTCGTACGAGTTGTGCGATATGACGTGACCCATGATGTGAATGACGTACAGGTCATGCCAATCCATGATACCATTGAACAGCATGTGGCGATCAATGAAGTCAGGGGTCGTCAGCTTGTAGGTTTCAACGTGAAGCAGGTGAGGGTGTTGGACGTAGAGTTCATAGGGTCGTCGGGCGCAGTTGTAGTCCCAGTCTTCTGACCGATAGTCGCCGCGGTAGGACTCGTAGACCAGACGGAAGAACTCGGCTCCGGGGGCTCCGACCATGATCCCAGCGATGAGCTTCGGCGGCTTCTCCTTGCCGAGGGTGGCTTTGTAGACACGCAGGGGTTCGAGGCTGTTGACGACGATGACGTCCATGTCGAGGTAGATGCCACCGTAGGTCTGCATCAGCTGGAACTTAGCGACGTCCGCTGCATGGTAGAGGTCCCTCATCGTCTGGTTGAAGACGGTCTTCGGCGGTTCCCTGTGCACGATCTTCAGTGGCACGCGGCGTCCTAATTCTTGCCACCATTTTCCAGATGGCAGGTGGTTGCAGTGGAGAAGGAGGAGCTCCGGCTTCTGGATGCGGTGTGCACTGAGGATGCTGACGTAGTTGATGAAGCTGAGAGTGTGGTTGCCGTCCGAAGCGAACCAGATGAAATGGACGATGTTTGGAACGACGTACGGAGGAGTGGCCACGATACGAGTCGCTTCTTCGAATAGAGGTTCCCGCAGCACAGCAAGGAACTCTGGATCAACGCGCAAGGGGTCTATGGTAGGTCTAAGTGTTTTGAATGGCGGATGCCTGGCTAGTGTTTCGGATGTCGGCTGCCTGGCTAGTGTTTCGGATGTCGGCTGACTCTCTAGTGTTTCGGATGGCGGCTTCCTGGCTAGTGTTTCGGATGTCGGCTGCCTGGCTAGTGTTTGGGATGTCGGCAAACTGGCTAGTGTTTCGCACGCCGGCTGTCTGGCTAGAAGTTTAAAACCACGACAACTGTTTAAAATTCTTATTCAGTTATTAATCAGAACTATTACATCAAGTACAGAAATAGACTGGTTTAGTTTGGCTTGCAAAGCGGAGAGTACGGGTTAGAGCCTCGTCCAAAGCAGTTACTGTGTAGGGACCTTGGGCAAGTCCTTCGCGCACAATTGCTCTGTGCCATCGATGTTCTGTTGTATGGTCGTGTGTGCACGTCTGAGCTTTGGAATGAGCGCAATATCAAATGCAGCTGTATTGTATTGTATTGTTTTGTATTGTATTTGTAGAAAGGAGTCTCTACAGCTGAATTAACATATCAAGATTTTAGACCTAGTATATATTTGTGGATAGTCTCAAGATGTAGTCTATATAGTTTAATTGAAAAGCACATAAGAAAAGCCTCAACCGAGCTCCTTAAATATTTTTAGCTTTACGTTTTTCATTGTTATGTTCTTTAGTCTTCTCCCTTTACACTGCAGAACATTGTCTTTTACGTCAAATATTTGTCATGGTGATCTATGCATGGAGTGCTTTCACTGCAGGAGTTCGAACAGTCTTTCAGGTGAAATCTATAATAATTTAATGTCAGCGAACAATTACAGGAACAGTACAGGAGGCGCAACACCATCGATTAAAGAGTGAAGCTACCCCAAATCCAACAATGCCTTCTGTTTATGATAGGTAATGAAAAGAAATGTTACCGTATAGGAAATGTATACTTGCTTCGTATACAGTCGACTGATAAATTATCGTTATGAGAATCGATCCAGCGACAAGTAGACTGAAACAGAAACAGATTCTGGGCCTCATATCTGAAAGAACTTCTCGTCGAATTCCGTTTGGTTTCAGATCGATGAAAGCATTCATCGTTCACTCCCAATCATCGAACGGGAATTCAGAATCTTCGTTCCTGAAAAAAGATAATCCATTTGTGAAAGAGTGACTGGTTGACTGTCAGTATACTGACTAACCTACTTTCTGACTTTCGATTGACTCACTCAGCGAGCGACTGAATAAATTGATTAAAAGTGACTAAATGAATGAGAAATTAACGAGTGACTACATGACTGCCTAAACGAGTGATTGGCTTACTAAACGACAGACTTATTGAGTGACTGAGTGACGGTTGTTTTGGCTGAGTGACCGTTCGAGTAAGGACCTGCCCGACTGACTAAGCGAATGAACAGCGAGTGCCTTGTAGTCTACTATCGGACACGTTTATCTGATTGCAGATAAGAGTATGCCAATCATCATCGATATGATGTCGTCGATAAATAAACGATATTAAGTAAGTGCAGATTAGAGTTGTGCGATTTACTTTAACAAACGGTTGATACTACTTACAGTAGCGAACGTTCTAGCCAGACTGCAACCAGGCATTCAAATGTTCAATATTCGTCTGAATAGTCTCATATATGGAACATAATACTCACCAGAGCTCGTTGTATAGACAACGAGGAAGAGGCATCACTACCAACCGTCAGTCGCGTACTGCAAAACGGCGCAATCGATAACAATGTGTTAGTGACAAACAAGAGTCACCTGGGCTCGTTTGATTCGCTTGGCTTTCTTCGAAGGTCCAATGCATGAGAGGGTACTGTGCCTTCTCGTGCATTGGACCTTTATACTGGAACAATAATTAGACGCAAATATCAATAATCACGGTATACGAAAATGACCATTTTCCGGCTGATATAGAAAGTGACAAGTGGTCCCTTCTCTCGGCCGACGTCACATATTATGCAGGCACGTGTTCACATTATTCTTAATATACAGAGGCACAGAGGCGCCGACTTTTGGTTTTGTCTTTGGGTGACGCTGCCTGGGTGAACATTTTTTATATTCTACATTTCCAATGGTGACTTTTAGTGACATTTTGGGAAAGAAATCAAGGGTCACGTGGTTAGAAAAAGTATTTGAAACTCACTATCGTGCTATCATGCAATGTTGGGTATTTGTGTTGCACTGCTTCACAAGTTGTCAGATTACTGTAACATAATGTAAAAAATTTAGTTTAAGGTCTGAATTCTTCTGGGTGCCAGGCACCCACTGAACTTTCTCTCTGGGTGCATTGGCACCCAAGGCTCCCAAGGAGTCGGGGCCTACGCAGAGGCACGTTAACACGCGTGCTGTTACGTGAAGCCCAGACCGTATTTGCCTACCTTGCATAATAATCGTTAGCGTCTTTCTATGGTCAGTTCTGGATGTATTTTCATTAAGCCGTGCAGCTAGTTTTAATCAGCAGAGCTCCTTGAAAATGGATAATTTAGAGTAATCAGTTGCACCGCCAGATGAAGACAATGGGAATAAAGAGGGAAACAACTTAATGATACTTTTGGTCAAAACGCCCCTCTATTTGTTTAACCCCACTTGGTGCTACCTTTTCAGTTTGCCTATTTCACACAAAAACGTAATATAAAAGCCCCATTTACTGAACAAAATGATTTGATAAAACTATTTATGCACTCTTGGCTATGCCTAGCATTTCGCACCATTAATAATACAGAATTATTGGCAGCAAACCCTCAAAAAACACGAAGAAATCGATTTTATTTTGTTTCAAATAAGCAAGTTAAAACTGTACTTGCTATCAAGCTCTTAGCATTTGTGCTGACAGTTGACATTGTGTATGTGTGTAAGGTATCCTAGAAGTACCTCGCTACCGACGATGCTCTAGAAATTGTCGTAATTACAATTACAATTACAAAAAACCATAAACCAGACAAAATGACTGACGATTATCCCAATAAGTTGAAACTAAAAGACCACGGAACAACCAAGCAGAACCCACGACATAGCACAGAGGAGACAGGTAGGAGTGGAGTGTCACTCTAACCTTCCTTTCTCGCAAATCTCTATTACCATGGTTTTGGTTACCATGGTCTTTAATTACCACGATGCCGGTTGTCATGGTCACTGTTATCATGGTGGTGGCAAAGTCGGAGAGCCATAGTAGATGTACCGCATGACCTCACCGAGTGTCGTGTTCATCGTCCGAATATTCTCAAGTTCGTACGAGTTGTGCGATATGACATGACCCATGATGTGAATGACGTACAGGTCATGCCAATCCATGATACCATTGAACAGCATGTGGCGATCAATGAAGTCAGGGGTCGTCAGCTTGTAGGTTTCAACGTGAAGCAGGTGAGGGTGTTGGACGTAGAGCTCATAGGGTCGTCGGGCGCAGTTGTAGTCCCATCTTTTGGGCCGATAGTCGCCGCGGTAGGACTCGTATACGAGGCGGAAGAACTCGGCTCCGGGTGCTCCGATCATGATCCCTGCAATGAGCTTCGATGACTTCTCCTTGCCGAGGGTGGCGTTGTACAGGCGAAGTGGGTCGAGGCTGTTGACGACGATAACGTCCATATCGAGGTAGATGCCCCCGTAAGTCTGCATCAGCTGGAACTTAACGACGTCCGCTGCATGGTAGAAGTGCTTGATCGACATATGCCCGATTGTCTGGTTGAAGATGGTCTTCGGCGGTTCCCTGTGCACGATCTTCAGTGGCACGCGGCAACCTAGCTCTTGCCACCATTTTCCAGATGGCAGGTGGTTGCAGTGGAGAAGAAGGAGCTCCGGCTTCTGGATGAGGTGTGCACTTAGGATGCTGACGTAGTTGATGAAACTGAGAGGACGGTTGTCCGCAGCGAACCAGATGAAGTGGACGATGTTTGGAACGACGTACGGAGGAGTGGCCACGATATGAGTCGCCTCTTCGAATAGAGGTTCCCGCAGCAGAGCAAGGAACTCTGGGTCAACGCGAGCGGGGTCTATTGTAGGTCTAAGTGTTTTGGATGTCGGCTGCCTGGCTATTGTTTTGGATGTCGGCTGAGTGGCTAGTGTTTCGCATGTCGGCTGTCTGGCTAGAAGTTTAAACCACGACAACTGTTTACAATTCTTATTCAGTTATTAATCAGAACTATTACATCAAGTACAGAAATACATTGGTTTAGTTTGGCTTGTAAAGCGGAGAGTACGGGTTAGAGCCTCGTCCAAAGCAGTTACTGTGTAGGGACCTTGGGCAAGTCCTTCGCGCACAATTGCTCTGCGCCATCGATGTTCTGTTGTGTAGTCGTGTGTGCACTTCTGAGCTTTGGAAGAAGGGTAATATCAAATACAGATGTATTGTATTGTATTGTACTGTAGGAAGGAGTCTCTACAGTTGAGTGCGGAATAACACATCAAGATTTTAGACCTAGTCTATTTTGGCGCATAGTCTATTTTGGCGCATAGTCTCGAGATGTAGTCTAGTTTAATTGAAAAGCATATAAAAAAGAAAGGTCGTGGATACAGTCACGCCCAACGTGAGCCTAATACCTGGGACTAGAATCACGCCCGCTACGCTATTGGTCAATGCATGACACATGATTTTGTGCACTGCAAGGAGCCGACCGATAAACTCTCCAGAATGCGGCAGAAGATTGTTTACCATGTTTTCCAATGACGACACTAACTCTAACCCTGACCCTAACCGACCCTCACGACGCCCAACCTGACCCTAACCAACCCTCAAGACGCGTAATCTGACCCTAAACGACCCTCACGAAGTCTAACCTGACCCTAACCAAACCTCAAGATGTCCGCCATTTCATATTCCAAGGGAAGTAAGCAGGTTCACGTGACATGCCTTAGCCAATAACGCGACGGGCGTGAATATAGTACTGGAGCTCCGCTAACGCCCGGGGCGTGAACGGATCCACTACGTAGGCCTATAAGAAAAGCCTCAAGGGAGCTCCTTAAATATTTTTCATTTAGATCGACAGATGTAACTGCACGCCCAACATGATTGCTATGTTGTCGGTTGTCGGAAAAAATACGAAAGGTCCGACTCGAGATTAGTGGTGCTGCAGACTATTTTATGGGTAGCTGCAAGTTAGTCGCTTTCTGTATGTCCTCGAAGCATGGAGTGCTTTCACTGCAGGAGTTCGAACAGTCTTTCAGGTGAAATCTATAACAATTTATTGTCAACGAACATGGGTCCCTCCATCTGGAATGGCCTCCCACTAGACTTGCGATTGATGTCTCGGCTAGATTCGTCTGCCTTTTATAAGTATCTCAAATCACACTTTTATAGCCGTGGCTGGATTGGGAGCGCCTCTCAGAAGGTCACTTGAAGAGGCGCTATATATATTCTCGGAATGAATGAATGAATTACAAGAACAGTACAGGAGGCGCAACACCATCGATTAAAGAGTGAAGCTACCCCAAATCCAACAATGCCTTCGGTTTATGATAGGTAATGAAAAGAAATGTTATAGAAAAGGTCTATACTTCCTTCGTAGATTCAACTGAACAATATTGCCATTGGCCCACCATTAAGAAATGTTTGAGTGAAACCACCCCAAATCCAAGAAGACAATGCATTCTGTCTACATGTACACACATGTAGAAAAGCTATAGGAAATGTATACTTGCTTCGTAGAGTCCACTGATAAATGATCACTGTGAGAATCGATCCAGCGACAAGTAGACTGAAGCAGAAACAGATTCTGGGCCTCATTTCTGAAAGAACTTTTCGTCGAATTCCACTTGGTTTCAGATCGATGAAAGCATTCATCCATCATGCCCCATCATCAAACAGGAATTCAGAATCTCCATTCCTGAAAAAAGAAGATAATCCATCTGTGAACGAGTGACTGACCGTCTGTCGGTTTGCATGGCTACCTGACCGACTGACTACCCTACTTTCTGACTTTCGATTGACTCACTCAGCGAGCGACTGAGCGATTGAATAAATTGATTAAAAGTGACTAAATAACTGACCAAATGACCGAGTGACTATAAACATATGACTGCCTAAACGAGTGACTGACTTACTAAATGACAGACTTATTGAGTGACTGAGTGACTGGCTGAATGACCTAGCTAGACAGGACCTGACCCACTGACTAAGTTAATGAACAATGAGTGCCTTGTACATGTAGTCTACGATAAGACGCGTTTATCTGATTGCAGATTAGAGTTGCGTGGTTTACTCTAACCAAAGGTTAATACTACTTACAGTAACGATCGTTCTCGCCAGACTGCAAGCAGGCGTTCAAGTGTTCAATATTCGTTTGAATAGTCTCATAATTATATGGTACATAATACTCACCAGAGCTCGTTGTATAGATAACGAGGAAGAGGCCCGACTACCAACTGTCAGTGGCGTACTGAAAAACGGCGCAATCGATAACAATGTGTTAGTGACAAACAAGAGTCACCTGGGCTCGCTTGATTCGGTCCTTTCTTGTTAGGTCATTTAGTCAACAAACCAGTCACTTAGTCACTCAGTAAGTCTGTCATTTAGTAGTCGGTCACTCGTTTAGGCAGTCATATAGTCACTCGGTCATTTGGTCATTTATTTAGTCACCTAGTAGTAGTTTCAGTTTAACGACACTGTGTGATAACAATGATCATTAGCGTCGCCCTCCTCCTTCATCCAGGCTTGGGACTGGCACTGTCAAAAAGCGAACAGTGGCGGAGTTCACCTCTTCGAAGGTCCAGTGCATGAGAAGGCATCGTACCTTCTCATTCATTGGACCTTCACACTGGAACAGCCTTCCATTAACAATTCGTAACATTGCACCGCATGCAGCTCAGAAAACACTTTCGAAACTTCTTAAGTCGCATCTGTTTAGATCGGCTGGGTAGCTACGTTTAGCGCCTTCGTTAGTTTCTTGTAAGGCGCTATATAAATGGCCGTATAATACATATATACATATATGTGACGTCGGTCGAGGGAGGGGACCAGTGGCGTATCCAGAGCTTCCCCAAAATTACGCAGATTCCAACCTCTCTGAGGGGAGGGGTCTGAATACCACACACTGCACTACATGCAAGATTCGAAAGAAAAAGACACTAAGGCAGAGCCAGACAACGCTGTATAAACCATATAAATTGTATTGTATTGTTTGTATTGTATTTAGGAATTTATAAAGCGCCTCTCTTAGTAATACCCAATCAGAGGCGCTCTGATAAACATCACTTCGACGCTAAGGGAAACAATGGACTTGACAAATGACCGAGGAAATGGAGATAATTTATTCGTACCCATCGCCGCCAAATGGCTGGCGAAAGAAACTGATGATGGTGGTCGTGGTGATGATGATGATGATGATGATGATCCAATGCAGATACATGGCTTCTGACAATTTCAATGTGATGTACAAGCATGATTATCAAACAAAATAAAATACAGCCCGTAAAAACAAAGTTTTTTACTATATCCATCTAGTATCCTATAATGGGTCTTACGAAGCAGTTACCTCTAAAAATATATAGTCCGCGTTCATTTTACGACATAGCATGCGTTTAATGAGGCAGCGCACCCGTATTTGTTGCGGCCAATGGCAACGCTGGCCAATGGCAACGCTGCGTATCGGAAAAGAGGATTCCCCGATTCGAAAAGTTGAGTCCCCGATTCTATAAGCTAGCCTTTTTGGGGAGCTGAAATTTTGATAGAATGAAGTGTCTGCGAGGGCGAGTCTATCTGCCAAGTTTCATGACGATTGAATGATTGTAAGTGATCGAATTAGTCGTCGCAAGATTTGACTTTTTAGCCTGTGGCTCAAGCAATCAATCAATCAAGCAAGATTCCCGCAAGTTAAACTAGATGGATAAATAAGTTATAAAATACAGCCCGTAAAAACAAAGTTTTTACTATATCCATCTAGTAACCTATAATGCGTCTTATGAAGCAGTTACCTCTAGAAATATATAGTCCGCGTTCATTTTACGACTGCGGCCAATCACAACGCTGACCAATGACAACGCTGCGTATCGGAAAAGGGGATTCCCCGATTCGAAAAGTTGAGTCCCCGATTCTATAAGCTAGCCTTTTTGGGGAGCTGAAATTTTGATAGAATGAAGTGTGTGCGAGTGCGAGTCTATCTGCCAAGTTTCATGACGATTGAATGATTGTAAGTGATCGAATTAGTCGTCGCAAGATTTGACTTTTTAGCCTGTGGCTCAAGCAATCAATCAAGCAAGCAAGATTCCCGCAAGTTAAACTAGATGGATAATAAAATACAGCCCGTAAAAACAAAGTTTTTTACTATATCCATCTACTATCATATAATGCGTCTTATGAAGCAGTTACCTCTACAAATATATAGTCCGCGTTCATTTTACGAATGCGGCCAATCACAACGCTGGCCAATCACAACGCTCCGTATCGGAAAAGGGGATTCCCCGATTCGAAAAGTTTAGTCCCCGATTCTATAAGCTAGCCTTTTTTGGGGAGCTGAAATTTTGATAGAATGAAGTGTCTGCGAGGGCGAGTCTATCTGCCAAGTTTCAGGACGATTGAATGATTGTAAGTGATCGAATTAGTCGTCGCAAGATTTGACTTTTAGCCTGTGGCTCAAGATTCCTGCAAGTTAAAGTAGATGGATAAAAAAGAACCAATAGTAAAAACAAAGTTTTTTTACTATATCCATCTACTATCCTATAATCCGTCATATTAAGCAGTTACCTCTACAAATATATAGCATTTTACAACATAGCGTCATCAAATCAAATCAAATCAAATCAAATTTATTCGAATCGATTCCATGAACAGTGGGTACAATGTACACGTGTGAATACAGTTATTAACAGTTTACATTTCGTAAGCGCCATTAATAAGAAACAAAAATTGAAGAGGTTATAGTCTAACAGGTTAAATAATAAAAATCGATTCATGGGGAGAAGAAGCCCAATGGGCTTATCTAGTCTTCCCCACTATGATGGAACAAGTTGATAGAACTAGAAAGGAAACATGTGTCAGTTCAATTAACATAGAATGAGAAATAGGCATGGCAGCAGTAAAATCAATGTCAGTTAAGTAAGTGTTTTTATAGGCCTGTTTGAAGGAGTTGAGTGACCTCTGATTACGGATGCCATGGTCAATGGAGTTCCATAGTTTAGGCCCAGTTATTCTAGCAGAAAATTGTCTAACATTAGTTTTACAGATTGCAGAGCGAAGATTAAACCGAGATCTAGTGTTGTAACCGTGGACAGAAGCATTAGTGGAGAAATAACAATTAAATATACTAGGTAAGGTTTGGCACTGATGTCGGTACATGAAGATAGCAAGTTGGAGTTTATGTAGGTCAAAGATAGTTAATAAGTTTAAACTTTTAAACAGACTAGAGGTCTTTGCCAAGTAGTGTACACCAGCTATGATTCTTACAACCCTCTTTTGGAGTAAATGTATAGGTTGAAGTGGAGTTTTATATCCACCTGCCCATATTATAGCACCATAATTAAGGTAGGGTAAAATGAAAGTATTATATAAAGTACGGAGAGTATTAGGGGAAGAGTAGTTTTAAGTCTTCTGATAACCCCTATAGACTTGGCTATCTTATTTTTAACTAAATTAATGTGGGCATGCCATTTTAGGTGTTCATCCATGATTATACCTAGAAACTTGACTTCAGTTACCCGCTTTATGGGGATGTTATTAATACTAATGGTCTTGCTAGGATCATCCTGGACCTTTCTTCTGGAGCTAGAGAAGATAATATAATTAGTCTTTTTAACATTGAGGGACAGAAGGTTAGCATGAAACCAATTGGTTAAGTGAAGCAGTTCAGAATTCATGGTGTCATATAAGTCGTGATCATTATCAGCAGTGACAAAAACAGTGGTATCGTCAGCAAATAAGTAGAACAGAAGCTTGTTAGTACAATTATTAATATCATTGATATAGATCAGGAATAAAAGGGGACCGAGGATGGACCCTTGCGGAACTCCACAGTGAATGGAAGCCAGGTTAGAAAATGTTTTGTTAAAATTTACTTGCTGAAATCTGTCGGTCAGATAAGATTTGAACCATTCCAAAGCCATCCCTCTGATGCCATAGTAGTTCAATTTGTCCAATAGGATGTCATGTTTAATGGTATCGAATGCTTTGGACAGATCTAAGAATACACCAATAGTGATTTTGCGATGGTCAAGTGCTTCAGTAAGCTTATCTACTACTTCCATAATGGCATAAGTGGTGGAATGGTTTTTTCTGAACCCAAACTGTTTATTGTATAGGGAATTATTAGTTTCCAAAAAATTATATAGTCTATCATGCATGGCTCTTTCAAGAATTTTGGATAAACAGCTTAGTTTAGATATCGGTCTATAATTGGCCATTTCATGACAGTCACCAGATTTAAAGATGGGTGAAATATTGGCAATTTTCATAGCCTTGGGAACAATACCAGTGGTAAAAGATTGATTAATTAGGTGCATGATAGGTTCCGATACGTTATTAGCGATTTTTTTTAGAATAGGGACAGGTAGTTCAGAAAGGTCATATGGTTTTGTAGTTTTAAGATTAGAAATTATGTCTAAGATTTCACACTTAGTAACAGGGTAGATAAACATAGAACTCAAAGTAGGTTTTTTTAAGTAGGATGAATAGTGTTGGCTGGGAGGAGGGACACTAGCTGCCATCTTGGGACCAACAGAAGCATAATAGCCATTAAATTCATTAGCAATAGTAGCCGGGTCCTCTATCATTATACCATTGATTACAAGGGGTATATTAGTTAGGTTGGGTCCTTGGTGGTGTAAAATATCTTTAATAATCCTCCACGTCTCCTTAAGGTTAGATTTGTGAAGGTCGAGTAGATTAGTATAGTATTCTTTTTCACATTTACGTAGGATATTAGTCAATTTGTTTTTATATCTTTTATACTTCTCAAGGGCTCTGGTGGTTTTAGTTTTAAGATATATTTTATAAAGCTTGTTCTTAGTTTTACACGATTTAAGTAGAGAGGGAGATAGCCAAGGTTTTAACTTAGTTTTGTAAATTCTGGCCTTCTTAGTGGTTAAAGGGAAATTATGATTGTAGAGCGTATAGAGTTTAGTATTAATAGAGTCAAGGATAAGATCAGGATTACTAAGAGTAAGGGTCTCGGTCCAAGATTCCTCCTCGAGGGCTGCCTGAAGGTTAGCAAACGCCTTTTCATTATTAGGTCGATACGATACAAATTTAGCTTTACTTTTAGGATGAGAATAACTATCTAGAATAACAAAAATGGGCAGATGGTCACTTATATCAGCCGTAAGTAGACCCGGGCATTCCTTGTAGCTTGGAGAATTAGTGAAGATATTATCTATTAAGGAGGAGGAAGTGTTAGTAATCCTAGTGGGCACTTGGATCAAAGGTCGAAAAAAATAGGTAGACATAGTGTTTAAGAATTCGTTAGTGTGATGATGGGTGTCAATGTTAAGTAAGTTCATGTTAAAATCACCACATAGGTAGCAACATTTATCAGTACTGTTAAGTGGGACCAACATATTCTCAAGTTCCTTGCTAAAGTTAGTCAAGTCAGTATTAGGGGGTCTATATAAAGAGCCTATCACTATGGGAGGATCAGAGGCAGCAGAAACTTGGACAAAAATGGATTCAATCACGCCCTCATCACTTAAATTGAGATCAATGATTTTGGCCCCTAGGGAGTCATCCACAAGTAAAGCCACTCCCCCACCATTGCCATGGGGTCTGGATTTAGTGAAAGCGTTATAACCGGGATAAATTAGTTGGTCTTCATTCTCAAGGTTCGTCCAAGTCTCAGTAAAAGCAATTATATGGAATTTATAATCAAAATTCGATAGGAAATTCCAGAAACTAGATTGGTTTTAATCAAGCACCGCACCCGTTTCTGTTGCAGCGAATCACAACGCTGGCCAATGACAGCGCTCCGTATCGGAAAAGGGGATTCCCCGATTCGAAAAGTTTAGTCCCCGATTCTATAAGCTAGCCTTTTTTGGGGAGCTGATGTTTTGATAGAATGAAGTGTGTGCGAGGGCGAGTCTACCTGCCAAGTTTCACGACGATTGAATGATTGTAAGTGATCGAACTAGTCGTCGCAAGATTTGACAATTTAGCCTGTGACTCAAACAAACATTCAATCAAGATTCCCGCAAGTTAAAGTAGATGGATAATAAAAAGAACCAATAGTAAAAACAAAGTTTTTTACTATATCCATCTACTATCCTATAATCCGTCATATTAAGCAGTTACCTCTACAAATATATAGCATTTTACAACATAGCGTCCGCTTAATCAAGCACCGCACCCGTTTCTGTTGCAGCGAATCACAACGCTGGCCAATGACAGCGCTCCGTATCGGAAAAGGGGATTCCCCGATTCGAAAAGTTTAGTCCCCGATTCTATAAGCTAGCCTTTTTTGGGGGAGCTGATGTTTTGATAGAATGAAGTGTGTGCGAGGGCGAGTCTACCTGCCAAGTTTCACGACGATTGAATGATTGTAAGTGATCGAACTAGTCGTCGCAAGATTTGACAATTTAGCCTGTGGCTCAAACAAACATTCAATCAAGATTCCCGCAAGTTAAAGTAGATGGATAAAAATAGCAAAAATTACGGTCAAATCTGAGACACGGTAACTTACAAAGCACTTCAAACAGTTGACGATTTCACATAGATTGATTCTCCCTTCCTCCTTACCTCCATTTTCACCTCCTCCCTTTCCTCCATTTTCACCTCCTCCCTTTCCTCTATTTGCACCTCCTCCCTTTCCTCCATTTGCACCTCCTCCCTTTCCTCCATTTTCACCTCCTCCCTTTCCTCCATTTTTACCTCCTCCCTTTCCTCCATTTTCACCTCCTCCCTTTCCTCTATTTGAACCTCCTCCCTTTCCTCCATTTGCACCTCCTCCCTTTCCTCCATTCGCACCTCCTCCCTTTCCTCCAATATCACCTCCTCCCTTTCCTCCATTCGCACCTCCTCCCTTTCCTCCATTTTAACTCTCTTCCCTTTCCTCCATTTGCACCTCCTCCCTTTCCTCCATTTGCACCTCCTCCCTTTCCTCCATTTTCACCTCCTCCCTTTCCTCCATTTTCACCTCCTCCCTTTCCTCCATTTTTACCTCCTCCCTTTCCTCCATTTTCACCTCCTCCCTTTCCTCCATTTGCACCTCCTCCCTTTCCTCCATTCGCACCTCCTCCCTTTCCTCCATTTTAACCTCTTCCCTTTCCTCCATTCGCACCTCTTCCCTTTCCTCCATTCGCTCTTCCTCTTTTTCCTCCATTCGCACTTCCTCCCTTTTCTCAATTCGCACCTCCTCCCTTTCCTTTATTCGCTCTTCCTCCCTTTCCTCCATTCGCACCTCCTCCCTTTCCTCCATTCGCTCTTCCTCCCTTTCCTCCATTCGCTCTTCCTCCCTTTCCTCCATTCGCACCTCCTCCCTTTCCTCCATTCGCTCTTCCTCACTTTCCTCCATCTGCACCTCCTCCCTTTCCTCCATTCGCTCCTCCTCCCTTTCCTCCATTCGCACCTCCTCCCTTTCCTCCATTCGCTCTTCCTCCCTTTCCTCCATTCGCACCTCCTCCCTTTCCTCCATTCGCTCTTCCTCCCTTTCCTCCATTCGCACCTCCTCCCTTTCCTCCATTCGCTCTTCCTCCCTTTCCTCCATTCGCTCCTCCTCCCTTTCCTCCATTCGCACCTCCTCCCTTTCCTCTATTCGCTCTTCCTCCCTTTCCTCCATTCGCTCCTCCTCCCTTTCCTCCATTCGCACCTCCTCCCTTTCCTCCATTCGCTCTTTCTCCCTTTCCTCCATTCGCACCTCCTACCTTTCCTCCATTCGCTCTTCCTCCCTTTCCTCCATTCGCACCTCCTCCCTTTCCTCCATTCGCACCTCCTCCCTTTCCTCCATTCGCTCTTCCTCTCTTTCCTCCATTCGCTCTTCCTCCCTTTCCTCCATTCGCTCTTCCTCCTTTTCCTCCATTCGCACCTCCTCCCTTTCACTCCATTCGCACCTCCTCCCTTTCCTCCATTCGCTCTTCCTTTCCTCCATTCGCACCTTCTCCCTTTCCGCCATTCGCTCTTCCTCCCTTTCCTCTATTCGCTCTTCCTCCTTTTTCCTCCATTCGCTCCTCCTCTCTTTCCTCCATTCGCTCTTCCTCCCTTTCCTCCATTCGCACCTCCTCCCTTTCCTCCATTCGCTCTTCCTCCCTTTCCTCCATTCGCACCTCCTCCCTTTCCTCCATTCGCTCTTCCTCCCTTTCCTCCATTCGCAACTTCTCCCTTTCCTCCATTCGCACCTCCTCCCTTTCCTCCATTCGCTCTTCCTCCTTTTCCTCCATTCGCTCCTCCTCCCTTTCCTCTATTCGCTCTTCCTCCATTTCCTCCATTCGCACCTCCTCCCTCTCCTCCATTCGCTCTTCCTCCCTTTCCTCCATTCGCACCTCCTCCCTTTCCTCCATTCGCTCTTCCTCCCTTTCCTCCATTCGCACCTCCTCCCTTTCCTCCATTCGCTCTTCATCCCTTTCCTCCATTCGCACCTCCTCCCTTTCCTCCATTCGCACCTCCTCCCTTTCCTCCATTCGCACCTCCTCCCTTTCCTCCATTCGCTCTTCCTCCCTTTCCTCCATTCGCACCTCGCTCTTCCGTCCTTTCCTCCATTCGCTCTTCCTCCCTTTCCTCCATTCGCACCTCCTCCCTTTCCTCCATTCGCACCTCCTCCCTTTCCTCCATTCGCTCTTCCTCCCTTTCTTCCATTCGCACCTCCTCCCTTTCCTCCATTCGCACCTCCTCCCTTTCCTCCATTCGCTCTTCCTCTCTTTCCTCCATTCGCTCTTCCTCCCTTTCCTCCATTCGCACCTCCTCCCTTTCCTCCATTCGCTCTTCCTCCCTTTTCTCTATTCGCACCTCCTCTCTTTCCTCCATTCGCTCTTCCTCCCTTTCCTCCATTCGCACCTCCTCCCTTTCCTCCATTCACTCTTCCTTCCTTTCCTTCATTCGCACCTCCTCCCTTTCCTCCATTCGCTCTTCCTCCCTTTCCTCCATTCGCTCCTCCTCTCTTTCCTCCATTCGCTCTTCCTCCCTTTCCTCCATTCGCACCTCCTTTCTTTCCTCCATTCGCTCTTCCTCTTTTTCCTCCATTCGCACTTCCTCCCTTTCCTCAATTCGCACCTCCTCCCTTTCCTTTATTCGCTCTTCCTCCCTTTCCTCCATTCGCACCTCCTCCCTTTCCTCCATTCGCTCTTCCTCCCTTTCCTCCATTCGCTCTTCCTCCCTTTCCTCCATTCGCACCTCCTCCCTTTCCTCCATTCGCTCTTCCTCACTTTCCTCCATTCGCACCTCCTCCCTTTCCTCCATTCTGCTCCTCCTCCCTTTCCTCCATTCCGCACCTCCTCCCTTTCCTCCATTCGCTCTTCCTCCCTTTCCTCCATTCGCACCTCCCTCCCTTTCCTCTATTCGCTCTTCTTCCTTCCTTTCCTCCATTCGCACTTCCTCCCTTTCCTCAATTCGCACCTCCTCCCTTTCCTCCATTCGCTCTTCCTCCCTTTCCTCCATTTCGCACCTCCTCCCTTTCCTCCATTCGCTCTTCCTCCCTTTCCTCCATTCGCTCTTCCTCCCTTTCCTTCATTTGCACCTCCTCCCTTTCCTCCATTCGCTCTTCCTCACTATCCTCCATTCGCACCTCCTCCCTTTCTTCCATTCGCTCTTCCTCCCTTTCCTCCATTCGCACCTCCTCCCTTTCCTCCATTCCGCTCTTCCTCTTTTTTCCTCCATTCTCACCTCCTCCTTTTCCTCCATTCGCACCTCATCCCTTTCCTCTATTCGCTCCTCCTCCCTTTCCTCCATTCGCTCCTCCTCCCTTTCCTCCATTCGGTCCTCCCTCCATATCCTCCATTCTCACCTCCTCCCTTTCCTCCATTCGCACCTCATCCCTTTCCTCTATTCGCTCCTCCTCCTTTTCCTCCATTCGCACCTCCTCCCTTTCCTCCATTCGCTCCTCCTCCATTTCCTCCATTCGCACCTCCTCCTCTTTTCCTCCATTTCGCTCTCCTCCTCCCTACCCTCCATTTCGCTCCTTTCCTTCCTTTTCTCCACTTCGCTCTCTTCCTCCCTTTCCTCCATTTCGCTCTCTTCCTCCCTTTCCTTTGTTTCGCTCTCCTCCTCCCCTACCCTCCATTTCGCTCTCTTCCTCCCTTTCCTCCATTTCGCTCTCTTCCTTCCTTTCCTCCATTTCGCTCTCTTCCTACCTTTCCTCCATTTCGCTCTCTTCCTCCCTTTCCACCATTTCGCTCTCTTTCTCCCTTTCCTCCATTCCTCTCTCTTCCTCCATTTTTTTCCTTTTCGCTCTTTTCCTCCCTACCTTCCATTTCGCTCTCTTCCTCCCTTTCCTCCATTTCGCTCTCTTCCTCCATACCCTCCATTTCGCTCTCTTCCTCGCTCTCCTCCATTTCGCTCTCCCTCCTCCCTACCATCCATTTCGCTCTCTTCCTCCTTACCCTCAATTTCGCTCTCTGTCCGCGAAGGAAAATGTTTGCCAGCCTCACAATAACAAAGTCTTCACTATAGAAATTCAACGAGTAATAGTAATCTAGAATGTCTATAAGTAATCTAAACGGTTTGTGGTTTTTTAGAGCTGTTAAAATCTTTACGCAGTTGCGTAATTGCGTAATGCTAGTTACGCGCCTGGAGGGACCACTTGTCGGGAATGGACTTATTAACAGTTTATACCGCCAGAAAATCAGGGTAAAAATGTCAGAACGTACGGCCCAACATTCATGCAGTTTTTAAAGAAATGTCATATAAAATATCATTTGGCGGGAAATCACCTATAAATATTGAAAACTGTCTCTACTCGATGGGTTAATACAACTTTGGTGACCTTAAAGCATCAAGTGGAGTAATATTATAGGTGGCTAAACAGCGATTAGAATTGTTAGCTTCAGATGCAGCAATTAGACGCAAAAGCAATGTATTTATGTATGTATGTATGTATGTATGTATGTATGTATGTATCATGTATGTATGTATGTATGTATGTATGTGTGAGCACTTTTTACAGCGCCTCTTCAAGATTTCTACTCAGAGGCGCTCCCGACTGCAGCGCGGACACTGAATCGGAGTTTCACGCCGAAGCGCATGAGCAATTGCGAGTGAAGGACTTGTCCAGGGTCCCTACGCGGCGCCTTGAGGTGGATACGAACCCAACAATCAATTCAATAATCACGGTATAGGAAAATAACCATTTTCCGGCTGATCTAGACAGTGACAAGTGGTCCCTTCGACGTCACTCGGTCGACGTCACATATAATGCAGGCACGTGTTCACATTATTCTTACTACACTTGTTTTACATGCGTGCTGTTACGTTAGCATCTCTAATTCGTTTATTATAGTCTTACATCGAAGCGTGATACATGGACTGAACTTAACTCGTCTACTATCGATCGCACAATTTATTGCGAGACATCTGTCTTGCATTAGTGCTTCTGGATCATTGCTTCTTGTCATCGACTGTCAACGAATTACGGCACTAAAATAATTTTATTGTTATTATTATTATCATCGTCGTCATCATCGCCATCATCCATATCATCATCATCATCATCATCATCATCATCATCATCATCATCATCATCATCGCCATCATCAATCATCATCATCATCATCATCATCATCATCGCCATCATCATCATCATTTTTAGTGGTAGCAGTAGTATATAGTTTCCCGGCTACGTTCCTCAGAAGAACGTAGGTGCGTCTCATGCTCTTGTGTAAGAGAGCATGCGGATCGCGGTTCGCTTCCCGATGCTGGCTTACTTCAGAGATTTAAATCTCTGGCTAGCACGGTCCGTGCACGTGGACTTTAAATGGCGTGGCGTCCTTTCAAACAGGCGATCGGTGGTGAAGGATCTCACCCGATAAATTCATTAAAAAATGAGCAGAGTCGACTCAGTCGAGGCCATACGTTCGCCATATAAAAACGCGTACATTAAAATTACAAAGAAGCAGTAAAAGAATGACGAAAGCACAGTCAATACCGTGTAGTATATTTCAATGAACGAAGGAAGTTTAAAAACAGCAGAAAACATTTTCGTCTCAATATTGAAATTGCATCAATATGCATGAGCTACATATCCGTGGCTATAGAAACGAGCATTCTTGGTTAAATCGACAAATGTTCATTGCTCGTAAAATGGCGAAAAATGAACATATTAAAATCACAAGTAAAAGCAATACCAACGTAACTTACGAGGCGAAGAGAACAAATGCATAAAGTCTCTGTAGGTATATGCCTAATCATTACAACCAGTTCCTAATTGAAATCAATTCCTAATTATAGTCAGTGCCTGCTGAATATGAAGCTATGTCTCTGCGCAGAGGTTAGAAAGACCATAAACCCTCGACGATTAAGTGTTTTCGGGTTTATTACTTTCTGATTGTATTAAATGAAACTCTCGTGGTAACAGAATTACGCTGTGAAGACTTAGATATCAATGAACATCACCGTCAAAACTCTGTGAAATTACTGAACTTACATAGTACAATTTTTCAGCAGTGTACAGGTCTAGTGCGTACATATATGTTCATCGAGAGCACTTTTGTCATTTTTGACACGTAAGAAACCTTTGTTAATTTATATTTACACAGAGAATAGGAAGACAGTAGAGTAATAAATTGTTGGATATCGTTCTGTGAAATTGTACAGTGTTCGAACAGTAAAGTGGCAAATACCACGAAGCAGATCGAAGAATAGTTAATAGCGAAGGCTAGCACAGCACAGAGAGAGCATATCGCATTAGTTTGCCTGTGAAGTTGCGCCATGTCATATTGAATTACAATAACAAATTACAATAGATATTAATAGAGATTAACGACAGTTAATGGATGGATACTAAAATTGTTAATAAAGGACTAGTCGAGTACCACACAGAAGCCACTCAAGGCATTTATATAATAGAATCGACGAATAGAATCGACGAATAGAATCGACGAATAGAATAGATTCTAAGTTATTAATAGAGATTAATAGAGGACTAGCCGATTTACACAGAAGCACATACTAGTAGAGTAGTAACTATTCGCGTGGAACACACTAATCAAGTACAGTAGTGAGTAATAACTAGATAGGAGATTAGGTAATTAGGATGAACCACGAACACGTATTGTTCTTTTCAGTAATACAATTAGCCTAATTTGGCAAGAAATTAATTCAACGTCGTAAGTTGTCCACAGTTGCAATACATGTAACTAAAAATCTGCATTTAGCTCTGACTATACATACATGTCACAGATCAATTCAAATAGAAAACTGCATAAAATCAACATTTCGGATGCGTTCCAGTCGCACGGCCATATTTTCTGCTTGTATATACAGAATAAACGACGACAACAAAATGTCCAGCAGCTTAAATTACATCAACAAATGTTACCCGAGCGCCATAGCCTGCGTCATGCAAACGCAGCTATCCCCCAATGAGTGTTATGCCTGTGACCAGAAATCTTTGCAATCGCCTTCATTTGAGACATCGCCCATCTGAGATGTTCGCAGAAATGACCAAACTTGAAACCCCATCCTCCATGTCCGCATTTGTCATTTACCCTCATTTGCCCTTTTGCGGCTCACTAAGGTCTTGATATGCCCACTCTGTTGATCTTACAGGGCTAACTGTACTGTGGGGTGGGTGACGCAGCAATGACCAACCTTGAAACCTTTATCCTCGATGTCCGAATTTGGCATTACCCTCACCTGCCCATTTGCGGACGTCCTGTGGATCACTAAAGGTCTATAATAGACTACTCTGCTGATCTTGTAACGCTTACTGAGGGTCGGTGACTTTGATACAGTCGCGTTCATCAGAAATTTTAGTTTCTTATGTCTCACGCAGTACAGACTAACTGACATCCGATTGAACTTGGCGCTTATGGCACCAACTTCAGCGAAACAACTCTATTTACAAAATTAGATGCGGACATCCGCGTTTGACATAATCCCTTCCCATGTACACATTTGTCTGCATTTGAGTGATTCCTCCTTCTACCCTGTTTTTTGCCCCCTTGAGAACGACCCCTGGTAAGACAATCAATTTAGCCGTCCTGATGACAGGAACTTTATTCCCCAAACGGGTTCTAACTGGTCACATTATTTACTTGCTAGTTGAAGCACTGATAAAGACAGGAACGCATCCGAACATTATGCTCGCGAGAAAAAAAACGACTATCGCATTGATGAGAATGACGAGTTAAAATACGACTAAGATGTTTAGACGATTTGATGAACGCAATAATTAGTAAAATGTTAATCGTCTTCAGAATATTAAAACATAATGCTCGATATTTAAATAAACGATGGCAAAAAAGACAATTGAATAACGTAGTTAAATTACATCTAAATAAAGACTCAGAAAAAGTTAAACGTCTTTGATCCACTGATAAAATATCTCCACCTTCAAGTATTCACCTTATTTAATTCTTGAAGGCGCACAATCATCTCCCTAAACGACCCTACGAAGTCTAACCTGACCCTAACCAAACCTCAAGATGTCCGCCATTTCATATTCCAAGGGAAGTAAGCAGGTTCACGTGACATGCTTTAGCCAATAACGCGACGGGCGTGAATATAGTACTGGGGTTCCGCTAACGCCCGGGGCGTGAACGGATCCACTACGTAGGCCTATAAGAAAAGCCTCAACCGAGCTCATTAAATATTTTTCATGTAGAGCGACAGACGTAACTGCACGCCCAACATGATTGCTGTGTTGTCGGTTGTCGGAAAAAATACGAAAGGTCCGACTCGAGATTAGTGGAGTGTAGACTATTTTATAGGTAGCTGCAAGTTAGTCGCTTTCTGTGTAGGCTACACGCTGCATGCCATCGAAGCATTGAGTACTTTCACTGCAGGAGTTCGAACAGTCTTTCAGGTGAAATCTATAATAATTTATTCAGGGTGAGAATTGTCGGGTGGTTGGGGGGTTCAACCCCCCTCCCAAGTTCTTCTTAGGATCCCATAGTAAAGTATACATTTCACACCATAACTGCACATAAATCAACGTCTAACCCCTCCCCAGTTATTTTTGACAATTCCCATACTGAATTTATTGTCAACGAACAATTACAAGAACAGTACAGGAGGAGCAACATCATCGATTAAAGAGTGAAATCCAACAATGCCTTCGGTTTATGATAGGTTTACATTATGATCGAATAATAATACAAAGAAATGTTATAATAATAATAATAATAATATAATATTTTCGTTTATTGAAACAATCCGGTTGACAAACCGCAACCGGTTACAGTGTACAATAGATGCAAATGAAACAATTCACAAGAACACAAATGACAGAAGACATAAATCTTAAATACTAACAGAACAGACAGCCTGCAATACACGGCGCTAATAGCAGCCTACCAAGCATGTCCGCCCTACGGGACTCTAACTCGGTACCTCTCGCTCTCTATGCCATTGTGTTAACCAATGCGCTATCGTTAACCAACCAATTATCGCCCCCAATATATAGGAAATGTATACTTACTTCGTAGAGTCCACTGATAAATGATCGTTATGAGAATCGATCCAGAGACAAGGAGACCGAAACAGAGACAGTTGCTGGGCCTCATATCTGAAAGAACTTTTCGTCGAATTCCATTTGGTTTCAGATCGATGAAAGCACTCATCGTTCATGCCCCATCATCAAACAGGAATTCAGAATCTCCATTCCTGAAAACAGATAATCCATTTGTGAACGAGTGCGTGGCTACCTGACCGACTGACTACCCTACTTTCTGACTTTCGATTGACTCCCTCAGCGAGCGACTAAGCGATTGAATAAAATTGATTAAAAGTGACTAAATAACTGACTAAATGACCGAGTGACTATAAACATATGACTGCCTAAACGAGTGATTGACTTACTAAATGACAGACTTATTGAGTGACTGGCTGAATGGCCTAGCGAGAAAGCACCTGACCGACTGACTAAGTTAATAAACATTGAATGATAAGACGCGTTTATCCGATTGTAGATTAAAGTTGCGTGGTTTACTCTAGCCAAAGGTTAATACTACTTTCAGTAACGATCGTTCTAGCCAGACTGCAAGCAGGCGTTGAAGTGTTCAAAATTCATTTGTATAGTTTCATAATTATATGGTAGATAATACTCACCAGAGCTCGTTGTATAGATAACGCGGAAGAAGCCCGACTACCAACCGTCAGTGGCGTACTGAAAAACGGCGCAATCGATAACAATGTGTTAGTGACAAAAAGAGTCACCTGGGCTCGTTTGAATCGGTCCTTTCTTGTTTGGCCATTTAGCCAACAAACCAGTCACTCAGTCACTCAGTAAGTCTTTCATTTAGCAACGCTATATAAATGGACGTATAATACATATATACATATATGTGACGTCGGCCGGGGGAGGGGACCACTTGTCGGGAATGGACTTATTAACAGTTTAGACCGCCGGAAATCAGGGTGAAAATGTCAGAACGTGTGACCCAACATTTACGCAGTTTTTAAGGAACATATATCATTTGGCGGAAAATCATCTATAAATATAGCAACTGTCTCTACCCGATGGGTTAATACAACTTTTCTGGCCTTAAAGCATCAAGTGGAGTAATATTATAGGTGGCTAAACAGCGATTATTAGCGTCAGATGCAGCAATTAGACGCAAGAATCAATGTATGTATGTATGTATGTATGTATGTATGTATGTATGTATGTATGTATGTATGTATGTATGCATGTATGTATGTATGTGTGAGCACTTGTTACAGCGCCTCTTCAAGATTTCTACTCAGCGGCGCTTCCGGCTACAGCGCGGACACTGCACCTGAGTTTCAAGCCGAAGCGCATGAGCAATTGCGAGTGAAGGACTTGCCCAGGGTCCCTACGCGGCGGCTTGAGGTGGATTCGAACCCTATAATCAATTCAATAATCACGGTATACGAAAACTGACCATTTCCCGACTGATCTAGACAGTGACAAGTGGTCCCTTCTGTCGGTCGACGTCACATATTATGCAGGCACGTGTTCACATTATTCTTACTACACTTGTTTTACATGCGTGCTGTTACGTTAGCATCTCTAATTCGTTTATTATAGTCTTACATCGAAGCGTGATACATGGACTGAACTTAACTCGTCTACTATCGATCGCACAATTTATTGCGAGACATCTGTCTTGCATTAGTGCTTCTGGATCGTTGCTTCTTGTCATCGACTGTCAACGAATTACGGCACTAAAATAATTTTATTGTTATTATTATTATCATCGTCGTCGTCGTCGTCATCATCGCCATCATCAATCATCATCATCATCATCGCCATCATCGCCATCATCGCCATCATCGCCATCATCGCCATCATCATCATCATCATCATCATCATCATCATCATCATCATCATCATCATCATCATCATCATCATCAATGATTCATCATCATCATCATCAATGATTCATCATCACATTATCATCATCATCATCATCATCATCATCATCATCGCCATCATCATCATCATTTTTAGTGGTAGCAGTAGTATATAGTTTCCCGGCTACGTTCCTCAGAAGAACGTAGGTGCGTCTCGTGCTCCTGTGTAAGAGAGCATGCGGACCGCGGTTCGCTTCCCGATGCTGGCTTATTTCATAGATTTAAATCTCTGGCTAGCACGGTCCTTGCACGGGGACCCTAAATGGCGTGGCGTCCTTTCAAACGGGCGAGCGGTGGTGAAGGATCTCACCCGATCAATTCATTAAAAAATGAGCAGAGTCGACTCAGTGGAGGCCATACGTTCGCTATATATAAAAACGCGTACATTAAAATTACAAAGAAGCAGTAAAAGAATGACGAAAGCACAGTCAATACCGTGTAGTATATTTCAATGAACGAAGGAAGTTTAAAAACAGCAGAAAACATTTTCGTCTCAATATTGAAATTGCATCAATATGCATGAACTACATATCCGTGGCTATAGAAACGAGCATTCTTGGTTAAATCGACAGATGTTCATTGCTCGTAAAATGGCGTAAAATGAACATATTAAAATCACAAGTAAAAGCAATACCAACGTAACTTACGAGGCGAAGAGAACTAATGCATAAAGTCTCTCTAGGTATATGCCTAATTACAACCAGTTCCTTATTGAAATCAATGCCTAATTATAGTCAGTGCCTGCTGAATATGAAGCTATGTCTCTGTTCAGAAGTTAGAAAGACCACAAACCCTGGATGATAAAGTATGTTTGGATCCATTACTTTCTGACTGTATTAAATGAAACTCTCGTGATACCGTAACAGAATTACGCTGTGAAGACTTAGATATCAATTAACATCACCGTCAAAACTCTGAATTTACTTAACTTAAATAGTACAGTTTTTCAGCAGTGTACAGGTCTAGTGCGTACATGTATATTATGTTCAGCGAAAGTACCTTTGCCATATTTGACACACGAGAACCCTTTGTTAATCTATATTTTCACAGAGAATAGGAAGACAGTAAATAGGAAGACAGTAGAGTAATACATTAACGGATATCGTTCTGTAAAATGGTACAGTGGTCGAACAGTAAAGGTGCAAATAGCACGAAGCAGATCGAAGAATAGTTAATAGCGAAGGCTAGCACAGCACAGAGAGAGCATATCGCATTAGTTTGCCTGTGAAGTTGCGCCATGTCATATTGAATTACAATAACAAATTACAATAGATATTAATAGAGATTAACGACAGTTAATGGATGGATACTAAAATTGTTAATAAAGGACTAGTCGAGTACCACACAGAAGCCACTCAAGGCATTTATATAATAGAATCGACGAATAGAATCGACGAATAGAATCGACGAATAGAATAGATTCTAAGTTATTAATAGAGATTAATAGAGGACTAGCCGATTTACACAGAAGCACATACTAGTAGAGTAGTAACTATTCGCGTGGAACACACTAATCAAGTACAGTAGTGAGTAATAACTAGATAGGAGATTAGGTAATTAGGATGAACCACGAACACGTATTGTTCTTTTCTGTAATACAATTAGCCTAATTTGGCAAGAAATTAATTCAACGTCGTAAGTTGTCCACAGTTGCAATACATGTAACTAAAAATCTGCATTTAGCTCTGACTATACATACATGTCACAGATCAATTCAAATAGAAAACTGCATAAAATCAACATTTCGGATGCGTTCCAGTCGCACGGCCATATTTTCTGCTTGTATATACAGAATAAACGACGACAACAAAATGTCCAGCAGCTTAAATTACATCAACAAATGTTACCCGAGCGCCATAGCCTGCGTCATGCAAACGCAGCTATCCCCCAATGAGTGTTATGCCTGTGACCAGAAATCTTTGCAATCGCCTTCATTTGAGACATCGCCCATCTGAGATGTTCGCAGAAATGACCAAACTTGAAACCCCATCCTCCATGTCCGCATTTGTCATTTACCCTCATTTGCCCTTTTGCGGCTCACTAAGGTCTTGATATGCCCACTCTGTTGATCTTACAGGGCTAACTGTACTGTGGGGTGGGTGACGCAGCAATGACCAACCTTGAAACCTTTATCCTCGATGTCCGAATTTGGCATTACCCTCACCTGCCCATTTGCGGACGTCCTGTGGATCACTAAAGGTCTATAATAGACTACTCTGCTGATCTTGTAACGCTTACTGAGGGTCGGTGACTTTGATACAGTCGCGTTCATCAGAAATTTTAGTTTCTTATGTCTCACGCAGTACAGACTAACTGACATCCGATTGAACTTGGCGCTTATGGCACCAACTTCAGCGAAACAACTCTATTTACAAAATTAGATGCGGACATCCGCGTTTGACATAATCCCTTCCCATGTACACATTTGTCTGCATTTGAGTGATTCCTCCTTCTACCCTGTTTTTTGCCCCCTTGAGAACGACCCCTGGTAAGACAATCAATTTAGCCGTCCTGATGACAGGAACTTTATTCCCCAAACGGGTTCTAACTGGTCACATTATTTACTTGCTAGTTGAAGCACTGATAAAGACAGGAACGCATCCGAACATTATGCTCGCGAGAAAAAAAACGACTATCGCATTGATGAGAATGACGAGTTAAAATACGACTAAGATGCTAAGACGATTTGATGAACGCAATAATTAGTAAAATGTTAATCGTCTTCAGAATATTAAAACATAATGCTCGATATTTAAATAAACGATGGCAAAAAAGACAATTGAATAACGTAGTTAAATTACATCTAAATAAAGACTCAGAAAAAGTTAAACGTCTTTGATCCACTGATAAAATATCTCCACCTTCAAGTATTCACCTTATTTAATTCTTGAAGGCGCACAATCATCTCCGCTTCTCCTGAGCAGTGGCGTCAATCATGGGGGGGAGAGGGGATTGTTTTCCCCAAAGTTTTCACCGAACCCTATCTGTCCCCCCACCCCAAAAATGCCAAAATCCGGCCCCCGTAAAAGTCTGTCCTCCAGATGTTCGCCTCTGCTCTTGAGCGCATAAAGATTTGCAAGAAAAGCTAACCATGAAGTCTTTGATTATCAAGGGACTGCCCTTCCTTTCTCCAGAGACAAAAATAATAAATTTATATAGCACCCTCTCAGATTTTTCTGAGGCGATAAAACTGAAATATGACGCTTAAAATCTTGCTAAGGAAAAGGCACCGCAACAGTTACAAGAAAAATTAAAGTTATTAAGAGCTTGACAGTCAATTTCCAGTCAACTTTCTAGCCGACACGTAGAAGACTTTTCTTCTGTATATCAGGATTAAAATCAAGAAAGGTCTGTGTCACCAGTGGAGACCTTTGTATCGGAATAAAACAGAAAAATATACCAATCGCCTGCGATCGTTTGAATATGGAATCAGACAGCGAGACCCACTGCAGTACGGATGAGTTCAGGAATAGCTAAACGATTAATACCTGTATCGCAGCAGACTTGGCACTTTGGGCGATGCCTTAGAACTAAACGACAAAGACAGTTGCAGAACTTTATGCATGCCCAGAAATTGAGTGAAATGAAACAGAAAATATCTCCAGTACATTCCTGCATGGAGATTTTATTTATATAGCTTTGCAGAGGTAAGACATTTGGTCAAAACCGTGTTCATTTTAATTACTCTGATAGAGTTTTGCAACAATGTATCTTCGTGCCAGGGTTACTTTTCTCATTGTCTGTAGTCAAGGCTAATAGCCAAGGCTAATAAGCACAATACGAATAGTAAACCGCTACAAACAATTTAGCGGATATCACATAAATGCGCTACATAAAATTAGTCTTTCTGAAAGCAAGCTTGCCTGACTTTTAGTTTTAAAGACATTTAATTATTTTCATGCCACATAACGACATTCAGATTTTGTCCAACTTCTTTGATAGTGAATTATAACAATATTTTCATTGTGATATCTTCGAGTAATCAGCCACTATAGGCCTATATATAATCTTGAATTGGGCCCCTACTCAGCGGGAGTTTTCCCTTCTAGGTGTGCCTTTTGTTCCTGACTTTACACTCACTGCTCTTCTAAAAGTGTTTTATTATGATTGCAGTTTAGACCGTATAATATGACATTTGTACTTAACTTTGACTGCATATTCAGCACTTGTATTCCATTTTAACTGGATCAATAAACGAAACGAATGCAACATGAAGTCAACTATTGTACGAAAATGCATCGATGTGATCGGCTTAGGTAAGAATAAGCAATCAGATTGACATACTATCCCTAGTGCTTACCTGCCACCTGTTAGGCTCGTCGTCATTGCTGCGCGCATGCGCAGTCGTTGGCCTCGGTATCCGGTAGCTATTGGAATCAGTGTCACTGTACGTTGGGTTGTCATATGATCCGTTACCGTGACGACCACCAACCCCTCTATAGAAATCGATGCCGTTGTTGGCAGGGTAAGTGGCTCTGTTGCCCTGGTCATTGTCGCCGTAGTCGACGTATCCAGGGTTGGAGGCGTAGGCAGGGTCTTGGACGGAGTTAGCCCGTGCTTCAGGACCACGAGGCTGGGCTGAGTCCACTGGCTCACGATTGGCCCCGTTTACGTCTGGCTGTCTCCTTGGATCTTGTTGAGCGGTCGTTAAGCTATAAGTGCAGAAGGAAGAATACAGAAACCAGTGCAATGACTGAAAAGATTACCAATTGGCTTAATTTAAAGATAAAGGTTTTGGAATTATAAAATTTCATAAATATTTACCAGCGACTTTCATAATACCATAAGGGATACTTTCAAGAACACAGTGTATTATGTATACCATAAGCGGAGTGGTAATACCACTGTACCAATATTAGGCCTATCTTTATATCAGGTTGACGGCGAATGGCGTGTACTTACTTATGCAGCCGGAGATATTCTTCGGGATAGGTCGACTTGTAGGCGTCATAGCCACTGAACGTGCACAAAACAAACAGTCATCCGACAATACACGTATATGTTTTGAATATACATCAACCGATACTTGTTTGTTTTATAAGTACAGAAATAATAAAAGAATAGCAAATAGGATGAGGCAAATGGTAATTAAACATTATTGGCATCCATAATTGGCATCCATTAAGTGTCTGCCTTTTTCGAGGAGAAAATATCTTTGATTGATTGGTTGGTTGGCTGGCTGACTGACTGAATGACTGACTAACTGATTGATTGATTGATATATCGATTGACCGACCGACCGACCGATTGATTGATTGATTGATTGACTGACTGACTGACTGACTGACTGATTGATTGACTGACTGACTGACTGGCTGGCTGGCTAGCTAGCTGGCTGGCTGGCTGATTGACTGATTGATTGACTGACCGACTGACCGACTGATCGACTGACCGACTGATTGACTGATTGATTGATTGATTGATTGATTTAGGATTCACTTACGATACATCGCTGTAACTCTGTAGTGGCATATCGATTCTCCAGCAGAGCTGAGCCAAGACAACGGCAATTGCGATCGTAGGAATAAAGAGGAAGACACACCAACCGTAGCTGAACCAGAAGGCATTCTAACAAAACCAATACAGACAACACACAATAAAGTCTCCGTTATGATCCAATCAAAACGATATCTTAACAGCAAAAGCACACAGCTTTTACTGACGAATATATATAAGTATACGAAGCTGTATGTATACGAAACTGCGAATCGAGCTAAATACTCCCTTCAAGGTAATGTAATGTGATGTAAATCTTCGAAATTTCTCAGCACCACACAAAAGCTGTATCAGGGAGACCAGCTTATTAACCTGCGCTATCAAATCAGGTTAGCAATACAGCCAGGCTGCTATGTCCGTTCCAGTGCCAGGTCAGAATCCGGGGAGGTCAAGCCGAGAAGACAGCATGGTGCAAGCAGAGACAGCAAGGTAGCTACCGTCCATTCAGTAGCTGCTCTCACCAGAAGATGACACGGTAACTTATTCTCCGTTTGAGCCTTGAGGTCGCCAGCATTGAGACACATTTCGATTGCTTGTGAGGACTGACCTCCGTGTGCGGAGGATGAGGACGCGCTTCGGCGATCGTGCTTTCTCGGCCGCCGGTCCTCGATGCTGGAACAGACTTCCTCCTGCTATTCGATTGGCCGACTCAGTGAACTCCATTAAATCCATGTTAAAATCACACCAGTTCGCTATGGCTTATCCCGACTGTTGTTAGCTGTTTCGTAAGCGCCCTGGTAACGGCATCTCCGTGTTACAGCGCCATATAAATTGTCGTAATTATTCTGTACCTGTCCGTCGAATGGATCTGATATAATTATTGCCGTCTATACAGTAGAGCCTAAACTGGACATGATTTAGACCAAAGCTCGAGGGTACGTACCATACGTATTCTATTTTTGAAAGGTACGTACGTTTTTTAACGTACCCTATTTTAGGGTACGTAAACAATACAAAAATACGTTAACCACGTCATTGCTCATTATAAGAATGTTCAATTTAATTTAAGCAAACAATCACAACCCAGTATACAGTGTAGTAAATTTCTGCAATGCTATATTGTAGGTCTGTGTTTATCCAGCATACATTGAACTTAATGCAGTAATGTCAGTCAATCGGCTCAGTTCTGCTAAAAAAAATGTTCGTGTATGATACGTACCATACGCGTATTCTATTTTTTGAAAGGCACGTATGTATTTTAACGTATTCTATTTTAGGGTACGCGTACTCACGAGCTCTGATCTAGACTAATAATTATTTCTTCGAAACTTACATATGGATCAAGGCTTGAGTGGCAGACGGCAGCAACTGTGCTTTCGACGGCATTCGAAATAGGACTACAGCCACCAACGCGCGTCAACACCTGAAATTGTACGTCACGCAAATAACTATAGTTACCTATACTCAACAACAGCAGCAACGACAATGACAACGCCAACAATATTCGTTTATTAATTCAAACTGACAAGTACGCAGTAATATTACATTAACAGGTGATAACAAGTTTAACAGAAGTCAAATTTAACTGTATGGCAGGCCTCCAAGGCTCCCATATGTCCTACTGCTCATTTTACGGTCGCCCCTATGGAGTTGAAGGCTGAGTCAACCTTATGGGGCTAGCGGGTATCGAACCCGCGTTCTTCTGGTTTTCTTGCTAGCGTGTTACCATTCAACCATCTGCGCGCCAACAACCGACAACCACCATCGTGCAATTCATATTTACTTCATTTTGGTTTTATTCGGTTTCAGGAAGATGGATCGGTGGTGGGTGCTTCGCCTATAGCTAACGAAACGACTAAAACTGGGCTAATTGGATTTCTTACTTTTGTTCGGGCGTCTTCGACTTCTTTCTTGATGGTAGACATTACGTTGGACGCAACATTGATTACCAACTGAAAATCAATAAATTAATTAATTAAGTATAGTAGACTCTCAATGCACGTCTATACACAGGCCTATTTATTCACACAAACACACACACGCTCTGTTATATAAGTGAAGGTAGACATGCAAGACCAGGACCGCATTTATGGGGGTGCTAAGGGTGCTGCAGCACACAATGCTCCCAGAGAGTCGGCGCTTATGGCGTGGTGGACCTGTGGCTGTCAGAGGGGCCTTTGGAAGGTAATCACATTATCACAGCACCTGGGCTCGCACTAGCCTTAATGCGGCCCTCTTCAAGGCTCTTCTTACAAAAACTATACATGTACATAGGCCCATGTCTGGTTCCAAGGCTAAAGAGTCATTCTTAGACATGTAGGCGCAAATGGCATAGATAACGTACAATTACGTAATTACTACTTTTATATGCACCTGTGTATTTTCCATGAACTCAGTGCCACATTAAAAACGGCGGCTTAAAAACACGGACACAGCAATTGAAAGATGAAACACTTAATAATCTCCAAACTTTCGTTAGTGCTCAGCAATTGAGTAATTGACCCGAAAGGATGGAAAAATTGTACGACAGTGTAAGTCAGTTTCTTGCGGCGACAATAATTCACTTAAAATCAATCACCCATTCCGGTGTTAACAAAGCACGATGCTGCCCTACTTGGTTGCATCTGCCATATCAACAGCCTCATGCTGCATAACTCCGCCACAGCCCTTACTCTGGCAGTGCCAGTCCCAAGCCTGGAGATAGGAGGAGGGCTACGCTAATCATCTTTGTTGTGACAAAGTGTCGTTGAGCAGCAACTTACCAACCAGATAGTAAGGTACAAGTAGTGCCAATCCTAAGACTGGACAAATGAGGAGGGCGACGGTAATCAACTTTGTTACCATATAGTGTCGTTAAACAGCAATTAATCAACCAGATAGTAAAGTACAAGTAGTGCCAGTCCCGAGACTGGAGAAAGGAGGAGGGCGACGCTAATCATCTTTGTTATGACGCAGTGTCGCTAAACAACAACTAACCCAACCCGCGCTGCCTGGTGTGCAGACTTAAGACATATATAATTATTTGCAGACTGTATATAGACAGCGCATCATTATGTAATTACATCTCGTACATGCACATGCGTATTTGTGCATGAACTCATAATTGCATTCAAAAACAGACACAATCATCTGACCTGTTGAAGGGCTCTTGGTGCTTCGTTCTTCGCCCGATTCTCCGTACGTTCCAGCAGCGCTTCGATGTCAGTCAGAAAATCTGCCAACGTCTACAACAGCAGAAGAATCGACGTCAGGCCCACCAAAGTAAGAGATATAGGGCAGAGTAGAGCAATGGCAATGCAAAGAAAATGGGGAAGGGCTAAGATATGGCATGGCAAGAAAAGGCAAGGTGCAAAAAGACAAGAAGGCATGGCAAAGACAAGGCAGGGCTGAGCAAGGAAAGGCTAGGAAAGGGAAGGTGGAGGAAATGCAAAGAAAGCAGGGCAGGGCAAAGACGAGGCAGAGGAAATACAAGGCAAGGCAAAGAAGAAAGAAGGCAAGGAAAGGAAAGGAAAGGCAAGGCTGAGCAAAGCGAAGGCAATGCAAAGAAAGGCAGGGAAAAGGCAAAGAAGGTAGGGCATAGGCAAGGCAAGGGAAATGTAAAGTGGAAAAAAAGGCAAAGAAGGTAGGACAAGGTATGGCAAAGACAGTGCAAGGCAAAGGCCAGGAAATGCAAGGCGGCATGATAGGGACATAGAAAAAAGCAAAGCAGCGCAGGGCAGGGCAGTTGCAGGACAGAACCAGGCAATCGTAGAAGCATACCATACTGAAACTGTGGGCGTAACCTGGACTACTGACCTTCGTCGAATTTTCAACGTAGAGCGTTTCGTTCAGTTGTTTCAAAGCGATTCGAAGATGTTTCTGAACAAAATTTAACAGAACATAACGTATTGTTTAGAGGAAGGCAACGGGAAACCACCTATCTAATTTCCCAAGAAACACTTGCAATGACGAGGTGCTACAGGTTGTTGATGGGGAGCGATCGCTGGTGGCAGCAGTGGGGGAGGGACGGAGGAGCTGGGTGGGGCACGTGTTGGGGGGACTCCCTTCTGGGGGTCATGGAGGGGGAGAGTGGAGGGGAGGGGGAGGGGGCCGGGGCGGGTGATGCTGGGGTGGATGGCCGACGGATGCAGCGAGTTGGGGGAGGGGGCACAGCACGGAGGGGAGTGGCGTCATTGGAGGTTGGAACCTGCCGAAGGCAGAGAACTTAAAGAAGAAGAAGAACCTATTGGTGCATGACGCGTCTATGTGATATGAAAGGTGTGATCCTATACGACGAGTATAATACGTGTTAATTAAAGTGCGTCAAGGTTTTCTAAGAGTCGGAGATCTAGTCAAACCTTTGGTTATGCATGACTACTTCTGGTGATGAAACCGGTTTTCCTTAACGGGATATTGGGGAAGAGACCTGTGAGCTAGGAGTTCTTTCTATCGAGATGTTTGACTGTATATCAGCTGATTTTTTAGCAAAACAGAAGCATTGTGAACATTTGTCTTTCGTGAAGATAATAAAGTTCTTAACTAAGAATTAATCAAGTTGAGGACCAAATTCACCCAAGAAACAACGAGATGTAACAAGCCTATATAGTTGTACTATAGAAAAGTTGTCCTCAATAATCTTAATCTTAATCCAAGCAAAATTCTTAGATATGTCTATGTATTGACCGGATTTTAATACCTCAGCTGCAAGACAAAATCTTTTCTTTATTACATGTACTTGCTAGGTTTTTCACATTACCACAACGTCGCCGGCTGAATAGATTGCCGCACTTCATTTAATTATTGTTAATTAATTAGTCGGTTCATTCATTCCCTAGTTCGTTCATTTATTCATAACAAGTGCACTATCAAATATAGCCTTACCGTTTTGTTGGTTATTTCAACGACGATAGTTTCTGATAAACGCTGCAGCTGTTGAACAATATCTTGTAAACCACTCGCCAACCTCGTGTCCTGAAACACAAACCTCTTCATCTTGTAACATAATAAAGTAAAGTAAAACTTTTCTATCGTACAAACAATGTGCATCTTTTTTAACGAACGCATATGTTATGTTCTGTTAAATGGTATTCAGTAGACCATCTTTGGATCGACCGATTAAGGCATTCGGCTCTTGAAGGTGGTAACCAAGGCAAACAAATAACACGCAACAAAATAGTCTAGGCTACGAGAATGGCTGCATTAATATTCCTGCCATCAAAGAAGTCAATTAAGTCTAATTATGATAAATTTCCAGAAGACGGAACCAGGAATTATCATTCTTAATAATTAAATGTATAACGCTAACTTTGCAAACTAGTTGAAGACTATACTATCTAAAGGAGTATAACACCTGTCTAAACTATTAAGCGACCTACAAAGAATAAACAGTGATGTTAGTCTAGCAAAATAATTGGAGACCAACGTACCAAGGTAACACCGAAATGTGAATCTGAGGCGCGGACAAGTCAGCCGCCAGGAGAAGATGCAGTTAGATATCCAAGCGCTTGAAAGCCAAGGAGAAACAGTGAGTTTTGAACCACTTTTCGAAGGAAAGAATTGCATTTGAGATAGGAAGAGAGAGTGGCAATCTATTCCATTCATTGGGGAATCTAAGAAGGAATAGCTTCACTTACTGTTGTGTTGTGCGCCGTTGCGTTTAAATCGTTCTTCGCTTCAATCAGAGTGGAACGCAAACGAGTCTCGTTGAGCTGAAGTATACACACAAACCAATCGGTATTTCAGAGCTATTTACCATTGCTATAGTACAAAATCGTCAGTTCATTATTTGCTATGACTGGTAATAACATCTTTTCTTTAATGAAGCGCCTGACAAACGCACTGCGCTGTACATTTAGGTACATGTTATGACGATTAAACAATTCACAAGAACGCAAATGACAGAAGACATAAATCTTAACTACTAACAGAACAGACAGCCTGCAATACACGGCGCTAATAGCAGCCTACAAAGCATGTCCGCCTACGGAACTCGAGCTCGGTACCTCTCGCTCTCTATGCCAGTGTGTTATCCAATGCGCTATCGGGAACAACGGTAATACAATGTAATGTAGCAGAACACTTGTATAGCACGTCTTAGGATCCTCCCAGAGGCGCTGTGTTCGTAGCTATCATTCAGATGAAAAAGATGTCTTTAATATTCGAAAAATGCAATGCAGTCTGCAGTACATGGAACTGAGCGAATTTATTTTAATATAAATCAGAGAAAATTTAAATAAGAATTAGCGACTTTGTTTTGCTAAATATTTCTAAAAGAAAAGAATCTAAGATAATTAAACTGATTAAATTGTTCCATAGTTAGAGAACGTAATAATTATGTTCTCTAAATATGGAACAATTTAAATTATTTCGTGATCACCATTTCGTTGAACGCGGTAAAATTGATGTTCGTTATCGATGAATTCCGTAGACTTTCCAGGAGGGTCTTGGAACCATTGAGCTGGAACTGCGATAGGTCAATGGAGCTCAGATTAATTCGATTCCGTATGTCTAAATCTCTGGGTTTCTAAGAAAAAGATATCACCGTTATCGATCATTCAATCAATCAAAATTTCAAAGAACGTTACAATCTAGTAATTTCATTTTTTAAGTAACAGAAAAAATTTCATCGTTGGGAACAAAAGGAGGACCTGAAGAGACCTAGGTCCCACTGACCAGGGCTCCTTAATTACCACTAAATTCAGTGACGGCGATTGTGTTGCAGCCATTAGTACAAGTCAACTGTAGTTAGGCTATAATAGATGGTGGTGTTGGTTATACTGATCACGGATATAATCGGCTTTGAGATACACATAAAAGTCACTTTATGAAATGTCTCGATACATGCTTAAATGGCACTGGTGCGAAAAGGGGTTTTATTTACCTATGTAAACGCAATTGCAAAGTAGAGTATCGGACAAATGCCACCTGTTTCACAGGTTACAGGCCTACAGATTTACAAGCATAACCTAAGCTCTACCACAAAGCTCTAAAAGCTTTAATGCCTACCTTCGACGGTAATTTCTTTGCAAACATACACACATACACACACATACACACACGCATACAAACATGAATACAGTGTACATACATGCATGCATGCACACATACACACATGCATACATACATACACACATCCTACATACATACAAACAAATACATATACATACATACATACATACATACATACACGTATTATAGTATAGATCTAATAATATCTTACCGATAGATTAAATCGGTCGCCGATCTGAAACTTTTCGTCCAGGTTTAATGCTTTCACGATACCATCATCATTCTTGCAGTCTCTGCAAGTACAATCCAAAAACAGTTTAATAACTATTACTAATTAATTATCAAATAAATGAGCAGTTTATTTAGACGTACAACATTACACCATCAACAACTCATAAAACTTCAAAACGACCAGTGTTAGCGAACTATTTCAACGCTGCTTCATAAATTCAGTTAACAAGAGAAACGATTATGCATTAGCCAACAGTTAACAACAGAACAAGGATATAGGACTGTTTATAATCGTTTCTTTACTCAACATCCGACAAAGCTACATGTGTCATTTGATCATTTTGTGTCAATAATCGTATAAATGTTCTAGTTTGCAAATCAAAGCACTCTGGCGGTTTTACGATGGGATTAGAAAGACTTCCTCACCAAATATTTAATTGCATTTGCATAACTATTTAATCAAATATATACATTATAGTATATAATAATAGCATAATTATTATATATAATATATCGTAAAATCGGACTTGTTTGGATATGTTAGATTAGTCACAGGTACAGTGCCTCTGTGAATTAAATAAACTGCGCTATAAAAAAGCGTTCTCGTGCATGCACGCATACACACATGCATGTACATACATATCCAATAAATATATTATCATACTGGATAAATCGAATTAAGGAAATTAACAACAAATCGAGATGACATTATTTGAAGGAACTGACCGCAGAACTCCATACAATGAAACGTTTCCAAGTTGTGTCCTCAGTAACGAGTCCGCAATCTGCAAAATATAAAACAAAACTCATTATGAAAAATGTAAATAGGCATGTACGCATCGCATTGCATCGCATCGCTTCGTAGGTAGGTCGGTAGGTCGGTAGGTCGGCCGGTAGGCAGGTAGGCAGGTAGGCATGTATGCATGTATGCATGTATGCATGTATGCATGTATGCATGTATGCATGTATGTATCTGTGTATGTATGTATGTATGTATGTATGTATGAATGTGTGTGTATGCTTAAATACAATACAATGTAATACAATCCGCTGGCACATATGCAAACAGACGGACAGACACAAGACCACAGACAGTAAGAGACTGTAAAGCATCAAACCTTGACGAGTGCGTTGTTCTGTTGTTGGTCGAATCCTCGACATCCGTCGGTGTAGATGATACCACCAGACACAAATAACACCGTAACGATGGCCATCAAGACCGAACAGAAGATGAACATGATCACCACAGACCTGTACACATAATAATAATACTATTTTCTTTATTGAAACAATCCGGTTGACAAACCGCAACCGGTTACAGTGTACAGTTATGCAATTGAAACAATTCACAAGAACACAAATGACAGAAGACATAAATCTTAACTACTAACAGAACAGACAGCCTGCAATACACGGCGCTAATACCAGCCTACAAAGCATGTCCGCCTACGGAACTCGATCTTGGTACCTCTCGCTCTCTATGCCAGTGTGTTATTCAATGCGCTATCGGCGCATTGGATACATAGGTAACACATATACTCTGTCAACTCATAAGAAGCGTAGAGGTAACACTCAGCTTATCAACAATTATCAACTATATCAACTATATACAATTCAAAGTTCTAATTTTAGTGTTCAAGTTTCAATTGTGTCTTGTCCCCAAGTATCTTTCCGATCTAATTCTTGGACCCCTCTCTGTCACTTCGCTACGTCCTCTTCAATCCACTGATCGTCTGGGCCTCTTTTTTCCCCGTGTCAGAACCGCAATGGTTCAATCCAGATCCTTGGCCTGCAAAGGTCCATAACTGTGGAATGGACTTCCGCTGCTAGTCGAATCCACCGTCCTCTAAGCCTTAGGTAGCGGCGTTTCTTCGTCTTTCTCTCACCTCAAATTCGAACTTTTCTCTCGGGGTCTCTCGCTCTGGGAGCGCTTCTGAGAGGTTCATGCTGTGAGAAGCACTTAAGAAATGGCCAAATACAATACAATACACTCGCGTTTTCACTCATCAACAAATTTATCAACTAGTCAGAAGAGTAAAAGTAGCAACACATGTCTTTACGCATCTACACATTTGTAAACTCATCAGAAGCATAAAAGTTAATCAATCAATCAATATTAACTTGATACAGCACGTCTTCAAGATATCTACTTAGAGGCGCTCGATGCTCAGCCGCGGCTGAAAAGAACGGTTTTAGAGATGAGTAAGTCCCCAGAATGAATGAATATATGAACCATATTAATGAGCGCTGATAGATATGACTGACTATAATAAAGATTGAGTGATTTTGACTTACGCCATAAGAAACTGTGCTGCTGTCCATCTCGTAACGCCAGAGGCCGAGTCTAAGTCGTATGGCGGGTTTGAACAGACGCCAATACACAGTCCAATGAAGATTAACAAGACTATCAGCAGAAGAAGCGAACTGATTGCAACGCACACGTTGAACCTACAATATCAATCAATAAATCAATCAATCAATCAATCAATCAATCAATATAAACTTGATACAGCGTCCCTTTAAGATATCTATACTCAGAGGCGCTCCCGGCCCAGCCGTGGCTGAAAAGGCCGTTACACTACACGCATCCTATTTGAACACTTTGTCTGTTACAAACGGAAGACAATTATTAGTCACCCTAACTTTATACTCCAAAGACAATGGCTGCAAAGTTCTACCTGTAGCTTCCATATCTATCGACATCAGCTTTCGTTTTGTTGACGCCATCCACCAAAGGCTGCAGGTCCAGCTGAGACAAAAGAAAAAGACAGAGAAATGCTCCTGTGTACGACAGTAACTTTCAGTAGGTGTATTCTAGCGGTTAGAGCGCAGTTTGGTATTATATTCACGGGCACAAGTAAGGTAGGTCCGTCTACCCCAACGGTGGCCTCTCAGAGGATTTCTAAGGACACACGACAGCTTGGGGGTTATATAATATAATTATATAATTCTTCCTTTATTGAAACAATCCGTTTGACACATTCGCAACCGGTATACCCAGTGACAAGTCACAAGGCTGGGTTCAAACATATGGTTACGGTTAGGCACCTACTAGTTTCAATCAATCGTGTTTCTACATAATCGTAATCGTAAATTTCTAAAGCGCTACTCTAAAGCTAATCGTAAACCACCAGCATGCATACATTATCATTCGTGAATCTCCATTGCATCAATATTCGCCTGATCTTTCACTGTGCGATACTCGAGCATCAATTTCCTGTTAGCAGGAAGCTTTAAAATTTAAATAGCAAGAAATATTCAAATATAAAAGGCAAATGAAAGACCTGGTAGGAGGACGAAATGTGCTTACAGAATCTGCCGCAGACTTGACGCTTGACGAAATATTCATCAATGTTCCGGATATGTCAAAGCGCGAAACAGCTACAACAACACAAAACAGTATAACTCTATTGTATTGAATTGAATTTAGAAATTTTTGAAGCGCTTCTCACAGTAATACCCAATCAGAAGCGCTCCCAGTGCGAAGAACTCTGCGAAAAAAGCAACATCTTAAGACATCGAGAAGAGGCCGAAATACCACCAGTTAAGATCACAGTCGAATGGTAGAGGGAAGGTCATTCCAGAGCATAGGACCAACAGATGCATAGGCGCGATGCTGGGCAGTAGCAGTCCGCGACCGAGGTACGAGAAGGTCATGCCGGTTTAAGGAGCGGAATAAGCGACCAGAGGCAGCCGAAAGGGGTCGGCGAATTGAATCACAAAGATAGCGAAGGGGCAGACCTAAGAGCACCCTCTAATCTAACATGCACTGCATAGAGGGGCTGGCTCCTCTATAGCTCCGGGAACTTTGCTGTATCGCCTCAGGTGTCCAGCGGCGATTTGTACTGCGATCACATGATTAAGGTGAACTTTTAGTCCCTCGCTCGTGGACTACTATTAAGCAGCGGCGCTCTTTTTCGGTTGCTGGCCCTGAGACCTGGAATGGGCTCCCTGTTGCGCTCTGTCTAGTCACTATAGTGCCAGAGGTCACACTAATATGTTATTTTCTAACTTAGATTGTCTTATTTAGCAACACTAATAATAATAATAATAATCGTTTCTTTATTGAAGCGCCTGACAAACGCACTGCGCTGTACATTTACATGTTATGCAATTGAAACAATTCACAAAAACACAAATGATAGAAGACAAATCTTAACTTAACTACTAACAGAACAGACAGTCTGCAATACACGGCGCTAATAGCAGTCTACAAAGCATGTCCGCCCTACGGGACTCGAACTCGGTACCTCTCGCTCTCTATGCCAGTGTGTTATCCAATGCGCTATCGACGAAAACTAGGGCCAGCAAACTAAAAAGAGCGACGCTGCTTAATAGTAGTGCGCGAGCGAGGGACTAAAAGTTCACCTTAATCAGCTGACTGCAGTGCAAATCGCCGCTGAACACCTGAGGTGATACAGCAGGGTTCCCGCGGGTACCTATATGGGAGCCAGCCCCTCTATGCACTGTATGCGGTGTCAACACTCAACCACGGAGAAGTTTATGTCAGTAACTCATGCAGCCTTAGTATCACGACAGGCTCAACAACGAATAATGTCATCAACACTGTGCAACATGTCTTAGAGCAACGTTATATAGAAGACTAGAGATGACTCAGTTGCGACATTCAACAATACTTATACCCATACTTTACACTAGAAAGAAAAAGATAAAGAAATGATAGAGAAGGGAGAGATACAAAAGTAGGCCTAACAAAGTATTCTGCTTGGTGATAGTTACCATCTAATACTGATTGTAGTTCTTTGCGAATTCGTCGTGAAACATCCTACAATGGAAAATATGCACTGTAATGAAAACAATGAATGTTTAATGACACGATGAAAACGTACTTTAAGAAGATTTCTTATGTGTGCCGTTGTAGAAAAGTAACTCTGTTCCACTTTGAAACATTCTCTGCGTGCAACAGACTTATTATAGCTTTTCTATGTCTATGCTTGACTTCCTAAAACGTTGCCAAGAACTGATTTAGAATATAATACTGTTCCACTGTGAATTTACTTCGTTATTCGATCAAGGAAGAAGATTCAAAGATGAAGATAAACCAGAATTGATGACAAAATGGTAGAAGAGAAACAATGACACTCACTTCAAATACTGAAACGTTTATCCCTTGACCAACAATCGATTTGATATTCGTCAACTTGGAGCTTATATTTGGCATCTACAGTAAGACAAAAATATATTTATAATTATCTCTAATAATTCGAAAAATAAACAACATAAATTATATGCAAACATTCTTCATAAACAAGTTATACAGTCGTGCATCTTTATATATGGATACATAAACTTGGTCCAAGACTCTGAACAATCATGCCATCTTCAGCTGTCGACAGGAAATCGTTGGTTGGTTCCACGTGTGTGCGTGGGCCCGACACTGGTGACTCTTTCAGCTTATACTGTGCATTATTTTGCTAACTGATGTAATATATTCTATTCTTTCGTAATGACATAAATGTCATTACGAACGAATATATTAATCAGTTAGAAAAGCAATGCACAGTAGGCTGAAAGAGTCTCCAGTGGCGGGCCCACGCAAACACGTGGAACCAACAAACGGATTCCCGTGATGTTAAATTTTAACATATATAATTAAGGCTAGCGCAGAGAGCAACTCTGATTAGAAATCTTTATGGGGCGCTACATAATATATATATATATATATATATATATACATATATATATTCAATTACCTTACATTACATACACAAATAAGCAGAACAATTTTTATTCGTGTCAGGACCGGAGAGCCAGACAATCAGAGAATTTCATAATATAATTAGTTGGTGGAGTTATTATTTTCAGAGTGCACGTTGTGGCTGACCAGAGCACAGCGTCGTATAAACAGCCATATATATATATATATATATATATATACTGTGCAATTAATTCTGCATTTGAATCCGAGACCCAATATAACTGGAACCTTTGTACGTCACAGGGCTAATATGACCGTACTGAACCATTGGCGGCTTTAACGAATTTGCCTTTGACAGCAGCGCAATCAAAGGCAAACAACGCCTACATTGTTTTAAAATGCGTACGAAATACTGCAAGAGATCTATTAGCATGCAGCAAATTAACATATCTACTTGATAATGCAGAGAGACTGTTTTAATAGACCTGCAGTAAATAGGAAGCATAGACTGCATAGGGGCGCTATATCTTTCTTCTTGCACGCCGAGCACTGCGCTCCTCTGTCCACGGTGACCTGGCGGTCCCATTCGCCCGCTCTGCAACAATGCAGAGCCGTTCCTTCTCTGTGGTTGGTCCAACAACCTGGAACGGGCTAACACTAGATTTACGACACCTTCCAAACTGTTCTCAGTTTCACCAACTGTTGAAGACTGCATTCTTCCGTATGGCCTGGATCGGGAGCGCTTCTGAGTAGGGATCTTGAAGGGGCGCTATATAAATTCTTATTGATTGATTGATTGATTGATTGAGTAGGTATATATAATATATATACATTGTTCCCCGGTCACGGACAACTATTATGCAGCGCCGTGCCTTTTCTGTTGCTGGCCCTGCAATCTGGAAAGCTCCCTGTGGATCTACGCCTAATGCATAGAGCCCTTCCGGCCACATTCTTCTCTAACCTCAAGACTGTTCTCTTTAGCCGGGGTTGAGTCGGAAGTGCTTCTGAGTAGATAATCTTGAAGGGCGCTATATAAATCTCTGAAATGAATTAAATGAAAAATGTTCCAAAAGACGGTGGCCACAAATATTTCCTCTATGGCTGAGTCAACCTTATGGGGCTAGCGGGTATCGAATCCGCGTTCTTCTTTTTTCAATCATTCATTCCAAAACTTTATATAACGCCCCCTTCAAGATTCCTACTCAGAGGCGCTCCCTGCGCTATTCTAAATGATGTTCGAGTCAATATGACCAGCCAGCCAGTCGAAAACGAACACAGCTCGAATAACAGATGATTTGAAGAGTCACCACTGGCAAGGTCCCGCAAACACGGAGAGCCCAGTCAACAGATTCTCATCCAGATTGTTGACACGTTATTGCTTATCCACCGTAGGCTGTCTCTGTCTCTTACGGACTGATCTTTTGGATGTTGACCTGATCACGGCTTGGTTTTGGTGTGCCATCGGTTGATACCTTGTGCATTAGACACCGGCGCAATAGAAGTTGCTATTTACAATTACAATTTATTCGAAGTTCCTGGTCGCGGGAGTCGCGTCGAAGAAGAGGAAAGACGACAGGCGACGACTCGACGAGGGTAGGAAAACACGCAACTCGACACTAAGGCAGTTCCTCTCAGACGTTGCGTCCGGGCATCTCTCTGGCACTGGATCTGCAGAGGACGACATTTAGTGGAGGAACGTGCCTGTGCATTTTTCTCCAGTCTTTTCAAGTTGATGTAAAAGTTTCTTTTTCAGTACCAATTTGAAGGTAATGGTCTGTAGATCAATATTCGTCCGAGGGGAAAGCATGCAGATAAAAAATGAAGCGTGGGGGCTCGAAAAACCCCTCTGGCCTATGGGAAATATGTGTATTTTTCCCAGTCATTTCAAATAGATGCAAAAGTTTCTTTTTTAGTACCAATTTGAAGGTAATGGTCTATAGATCAATACTGGTCCGAGGGGAAAGCATTCAGATAAAAAAAAGAAGCGTGGGGGCTCGAAAACCCCCTCCGTCCTTTGCGAAATATGTGGATTTTACTCCAGTCATTTCAAATAAAAGTTTCTTTTTCAGTACCAATTTAAAGGTAATGGCCTATAGATCAACACTAGTGCGAGGGGAAAGCATTCAGATAAAAAAATAAAGCGTGAGTGTCTGGGCCCCCACTAATTCTTAGTAGCCGGCAATTGATCGAATAATCTTCGTGCAAGCATGTTATTATTTAATCATATCCTCGCCCTCTGTTACGTATGGCGGAAAATGGAAAATGCAATTAGGAAATAGAGTGTAGTGTGGTACTATGGTAGAGAGAATGCGTTCACCTGACTGGGATCTGACAGTCCTTTGGTCAGATCTGGTGGATTGCAGAGGGTCATATTATCAGCGTGGCAGAGTGTCGTCAGATTGCTTTGGATGGTAGTCAACGACTGATTGAGTTCCGAATAAAGATTCCGAAGTTGCTCGGAGTCTGCATCGACGATTCTCAACGCCTCGACCAGTTGGAACAGGGCTAGAATCATAAACATTACCCACATCACCCTTGAATATGGTACTTTTTGTATTGTATTGTATTTGGTCATTTATAAAGCGCTTCTCACAGAAGCGCTCCCAGTGCGAGCTACTACGAGAGAAGAGGAAGGTTTTAAGGTGAGAGAAAGAGGTAAAGATGACACCAGAGAGGATGGTAAAACGTAGAGAAGGAGGAAGGAATATTGTTACTTATTTATACAGCGCCTCTCGGCAGAGATGGGTAAAAGATTCTAATCGATTAGCTAATGTTCAATGTTACGAAATAAAAGTAATTAATTTGAAAGTCTCTTATGTGACATTGTCTGATTACCTTTGAGTTAGATTCATTTATCTTCTAGCATTCTAGGAAACTTAATTATGAAAATATTCCTACTCTGGTTGAGCGTCGATATGTTTCCAACGAGGTCTGTTCCAATGACGCTGCGAAGTCGATCGTCTGCCTTATCGGGAAGACCTGGAATCGGAAACAGAACACATTAATTATAATTGTTCTTTATCACTCATGTTAGCATTTCTGCGTTTTTGTCAGATTGTTTTCTCAATTAAACTATATATCAGAGTTCATAATCGACTGCTTTGGTTGATTTGTGGCTATAGTGCTGACCACTCGCCTTTCATGCAAGAAATTGTGGATAAAAAAGTGCTAAAAAGTGCTAAAAAGTGCAAAAAATTGCTAAGAAAGTGCCAAGAAAGTAGTCCCGAAAAGCAGACCCGGAGAAATAATCACAAAAGAAAGAATCCCGAAAAAGTAGCCCAGAAAAAGTAGCCCAGAAAAAGTAGTGCCGAAAAGTAGCCCCGAAGAAGTAGTCCCGAAGAAGTAGTCCCGAAGAAGTAGTCCCGAACAAGTAGTCCCAAAAAAGTAGTGCCGGAAAAGTAGTCCTGAAAAAGCAGAACCGAAAAAGTATTGCTAAGAGTGCCAAAAGTGCTAAAAGTGCTGTTGCTGTTGCTGTAGCTGTTGTTGTAGTTAATGACGATGACGATGACGATGACGATGACGATGACGATGACGATGACGATGACGATGACGATGACGATGACGATGACGATGACGATGACGATGACGGTCGTCGTCGTCGTCGTCGTCGTCGTCGTCGTCATCGTCGTCGACGTCGTCGTCGTCGTCGTCATCATCATCATCATCATCATCATCATATGTAAGTAAGTAAGTAAGTAAGTAAGTAAGAATGTTCTTTATTAAACGCAAGCAAACGCTCAGCGCTTTACATAAAAAGTCATAAATAATTTATGTACAAAGTAAACGATAATTAGAAGAAAATAAAGTCAACTAGAAAACAGATGTATAACTGTACAAAATCCTAGCTAAGAAGCCACGCCTGGTAAGGGAGTCAAATCTAGTGAGAACACGGTTATGTGAGCGTGGGCGCAGGTCATGGCCAGTGCACTTGACAGCAGGAGAAGGTCGTGCAGGGTGTGGCTAGTATTTGTTAAGATGTTTCTAAAGAGGTCTATATCAGCTTTTTTGCAAAGCTCCTCAAAGGTGGGGAAAGATTTATGATGATTATAAGACCGTAAACAGAATAGAACAGAATAGATTATGATAATTATGATGACGACGACGACGATAACGAGTGCTCGGCAATAATAGTAAGTGGTCGGCAAATATTGTAAGTGGTCGGCAATAATTGTAAGTGGTCGGCAATAATTGTAAGTGGTCGGCAAATATTGTAAGTGGTCGGCAAATATTGTAAGTGGTCGGCAAATATTGTAAGTGGTCGGCAAATATTGCAAGTGGTCGGCAAATATTGTAAGTGGTCGGCAAATATTGTAAGTGGTCGGCAAATATTGTAAGTGGTCGGCAAATATTGTAAGTGGTCGAAATATTGTAAGTGGTCGGCAAATATTGTAAGTGGTCGGCAAATATTGTAAGTGGTCGGCAAATATTGTAAGTGGTCGGCAAATATTGTAAGTGGTCGGCAACTAATGTAAGTGGTCGGCAAATAATGTAATTGGTCGGCAATTATTGTAAGTGGTCGGCAAAAAAGTCATTGGTCGACAAATATTGTCAGTTCCGAAGAAGTAGTTGCGAAAAAGTGCTAAAAGTGCTAAAAGTGCTAAAAGTGTGCTAAAAACTGCTTAAAAAGTGCTAAAAAATGCTTAAAAAACTGCTTAAAAGTGCTAAAAGTGCTAAAAGTGCTAAAAGTGCTACAAGAGCTACAAGTGCTACAAGTCCGAAATGTAAGAACTGTCCGAAATGTCCGAAATGTCCGAAATGTCCGAAATGTCCGAATGAAATCCGAAATGTCCGAAATGTCCGAAATGTCCGAAATGTCCGAAATTGCCGAAATTGCCGAAATTGCCGAAATTGCCGAAATTGCCGTTGCTGTTGCTGTGGTGGTGGTGGTGGTGGTGGTGGTGGTGGTGCTGGTGCTGGTGGGGGTGGTGGTGGTGGTGGTGGTGGTGGTGGTGGCGGTGGTGGTGGTGATGGTCATGATGATGATGATTATGATTAAGATGATGAATAAATAGAATAGAATATATTATGATGATTATGATGATTATGATGATTATGATAATTATGATGATTATGATGATTACGACGAACACAGAAGAAAACGATAATTAGAAGAAAATAAAGTCAACTAGAAAACAGATCTCTAACTGTACAAAATCCTAGCTAAGAAGCCACACCTGGTAAGGGAGTCAAATCTAGGGAGAACACGGTTATGCGAGCGTGGGCGCAGGTCATGGCATTGTATTGTAAGTGGTCGGCAAATATTGTAAGTGATCGGCAACTATTGTAAGTGGTCGCAAATATTGTAAGTGGTCGGCAAATATTTTAATTGGTTGGCAATAATTGTAAGTGGTCGGCAAATAATGTCATTGGTCGACAAATATTGTCAGTTCCGAAGAAGTAGTTCCGAAAAAGTGCTAAAAGTTCTAAAAGTGCTAAAAGTGCTAAAAAATGCTAATAGTGCTAAAAAGTGCTAAAAAGTGCTAAAAAGTGCTAAAAAGTGCAAAAAGTCCGAAATGTCCGAAATGTCCGAAATGTCCGAAATGGCCGAAATGTCCGAAATGTCCGAAATGTCCGAAATGTCCGAAATTGCCGAAATTGCCGAAATTGCCGTTGCTGTTGCTGTAGCTGTTGGTGGTGGTGGTGGTGGCGGTGGTGGTGGTGATGGTCATGATGATGATGATTATGATTAAGATGATGAATAAATAGAACAGAATAGATTATGATGATTATGATGATTATGATGATTATGATGATTATGATAATTATGATGATTATGATGATTACGACGAACATAGAAGAAAACGATAATAAGAAGAAAATAAAGTCAACTAGAAAACAGATCTCTAACTGTACAAAATCCTAGCTAAGAAGCCACACCTGGTAAGGGAGTCAAATCTAGGGAGAACACGGTTATGCGAGCGTGGGCGCAGGTCATGGCATTGTATTGTAAGTGGTCGGCAACTATTGTAAGTGGTCGGCAAATATTGTAAGTGGTCGGCAAATATTGTAAGTGGTCGGCAAATATTGTAAGTGGTCGGCAATAATTGTAAGTGGTCGGCAAACATTGTAAGTGGTCGGCAAATATTGTAAGTGGTCGGCAAATATTGTAAGTGGTCGGCAACTATTGTAAGTGGTCGGCAAATAATGTAATTGGTCGGATATTATTGTAAGTGGTCGGCAAATAATGTCTTGTCTTGTCTTCAACCATCCTCGATCCGAGGGTTGGTCGGTCCATGGACAAGTCTTCTCCACCTCTTTCTATCTTTCGTCTCCGTCAACAATCGATGAAAAGGCATATTCATCCACATGCTGATGTTGTTAAGCCATCCCATTATCGGTCTTCCGCGTGTCCTTGCTCCTGGTACAGTTCTCTGTATGATCTCCTTTTCCAGGCAGTTTCCCAAATAATGTCATTGGTCGACAAATATTGTCATTTCCGAAGAAGTAGTTCCGAAAAAGTGCTAAAAGTGCTAAAAGTGCTAAAAGAGCTAAAAGTGCTAAAAGTGCTAAAAGTGCTAAAAGTGCTAAATGTGCCGAAATGTGCGAAATGTCCGAAATGTCCGAAATGTCCGAAATTGCCGAAATTGCCGAAATTGCCGAAATTGCCGAAATTGCCGTTGCTGTTGCTGTTGCTGTTGCTGTTGGTGGTGGTGGTGGTGGTGGTGGTGGTGGTGGTGGTGGTGGTGGCGGTGGTGGTGGTGATGGTCATGATGATGGTGATTATGATTAAGATGATGAGTAAATAGAATAGAATAGATTATGATTATGATGATTATGATGATTATGATGATTATGATAATTATGAAGATTATGATGATTACGACGAACACAGAAGTAAACGATAATTAGAAGAAAATAAAGTCAACTAGAAAACAGAACTCTAACTGTACAAAATCCTAGCTAAGAAGCCACACCTGGTAAGGGAGTCAAATCTAAGGAGAACACGGTTATGCGAGCGTGGGCGCAGGTCATGGCATTGTATAGTAAGTGGTCGGCAAATATTGTAAGTGGTCGGCAATTATTGTCAGTGGTCGGCAAATATTGTAAGTGGTCGACAAATATTGTAAGTGGTCGGCAAATATTGTAACTGGTCGGCAAATATTGTAACTGGTCGGCAAATATTGTAAGTGGTCGGCAAATATTGTAAGTGGTCGGCAAATATTGTAAGTGGTCGGCATATATTGTAAGTGGTCGGCAAATATTGTAAGTGGTCGGCTATTGTAAGTGGTCGGCAAATATTGTAAGTGGTCGGCAAATATTGTAAGTGGTCGGCAAATATTGTAAGTGGTCGGCAAATATTGTAAGTGGTCGGCAAATATTGTAAGTGGTCGGCAAATATTGTAAGTGGTCGGCAAATATTGTAAGTGGTCGGCAAATATTGTAAGTGGTCGGCAAATATTGTAAGTGGTCGGCAAATATTGTAAGTGGTCGGCAAATATTGTAAGTGGTCGGCAAATATTGTAAGTGGTCGGCAAATATTGTAAGTGGTCGGCAAATATTGTAAGTGGTCGGCAAATATTGTAAGTGGTCGGCAATTATTTTCAGTGGTCGGCAAATATTGTAAGCGGTCGGCAAATATTGTAAGTGGTCGGCAACTAGTGTAAGTGGTCGGCAAATAATGTAATTGGTGGGCAATTATTGTAAGTGGTCGACAAATATTGTCAGTTCCGAAGAAGTTACTCCGAAAAAGTGCTAAAAGTGCTAAAAGTGCTAAAAGTGCTAAAAGTGCTAAAAGTGCTAAAGTGTTAAAGGTGTTAAAGGTGCTAAAGGTGCTAAAGGTGCGAAATGTCCGAAATGTCCGAAATGTCCGAAATGTCCGAAATGTCCGAAATGTCCGAAATGCCCGAAATGCCCGAAATGTCCGAAATGTCCGAAATGTCCGAAAGTGCCGAAATGTCCGAAATGTCCGAAATGTCCGAAATGCCGAAATTGCCGAAATTGCCGAAATTGCCGTTGCTGTTGCTGTTGCTGTTGCTGTTGTGGTGTTGTTGGTGGTGTGGTGGTGGTGGTGGTGGTGGTGGTGGTGATGGTCATGATGATGATGATTATGATTAAGATGATGAATAAATAGAATAGAATATGATTATGATGATTATGATGATTATGATGATTATGATAATTATGATGATTATGATGATTACGACGAACACAGAAGAAAACGATAATTAGAAGAAAATAAAGTCAACTAGAAAACAGAACTCTAACTGTACAAAATCCTAGCTAAGAAGCCACACCTGGTAAGGGAGTCAAATCTAGGGAGAACACGGTTATGCGAGCGTGGGCGCAGGTGGCATTGTATTGTAAGTGGTCGGCAAATATTGTAAGTGGTCGGCAAATATTGTGCAAATACTGTAAGTGGTCGGCAAATATTGTAAGTGGTCGGCAAATATTGTAAGTGGTCGGCAAATATTGTAAGTGGTCAAATATTGTAAGTGGTCGGCAAATATTGTAAGTGGTCGGCAAATATTGTAAGTGGTGGCAAATATTGTAAGTGGTCGGCAAATATTGTAAGTGGTCGGTGTAAGTGGTCGGTGATTGTAAGTGGTCGGCAATATATTGTAAGTGGTGAGTGCAAATATTTAAAGTGGTCGGCAAATATTAAGATGAGTGGTGAATATTGGTAGAATAGAAGTAGATTATGATGATTCGGCAAATGATTATGTCGGCATGATTATGTGGTAATTATGATGATTATGGATCGGCACGATTGAACACAGAAGAAAACTATAATAAGAAGAAAATAAAGTCAACTAGAAAACATTGTAACTCTAACTGTGCAAAATCCTAGCTAAGAAGCCACACCTGGTAAGGGAGTCAAATCTGGGGAGAACACGGTTATGCGAGCGTGGGCGCAGGTCATGGCATTGTATTGTAAGTGGTCGGCAAATATTGTAAGTGGTCGGCAATTATTGTCAGTGGTCGGCAAATTATTGTAAGTTGTCGGTAAATATTGTAAGTGGTCGGCGACTATTGTAAGTGGTCGGCAGTGCTATTGTAAGTGGTCGGCAAATATTGTAAGTGGTCGGCAATTATTTGTTGTAAATGGTCGGCAAATATTGTAAGTGGTCGGCAAATATTGTAAGTGGTCGGCAAATATTGTAAGTGGTCGGCAATAATTGTAAGTGGTCGGCAAATATTGTAAGTGGTGGCAAATATTGTAAGTGGTCGGCAAATATTGTAAGTGGTCGGCAAATATTGTAAGTGGTGGTGGTGGCAAATATTGTAAGTGGTCGGCAAATATTGTAAGTGGTCGGCAAATATTGTAAGTGGTCGGCAAATATTGTAAGTGGTCGGCAAATATTGTAAGTGGTCGGCAAATATTGTAAGTGGTCGGCAAATATTGTAAGTGGTCGGCAAATATTGTAAGTGGTCGGCAAATATTGTAAGTGGTCGGCAAATATTGTAAGTGGTCGGCAAAAATTGTAAGTGGTCGGCAAAATTGTAAGTGGTCGGCAAATATTGTAAGTGGTCGGCAAATATTGTAAGTGGTCGGCAAATATTGTAAGTGGTCGGCAAATATTGTAAGTGGTCGGCAAATATTGTAAGTGGTCGGCAAATATTGTAAGTGGTCGGCAAATATTGTAAGTGGTCGGCAAATATTGTAAGTGGTCGGCAAATAATGTAAGTGGTGGCAATTATTGTAAGTGGTCGGCAAATATTGTGTCCGAAAAGTGTCCGAAATGTCCGAAATGTCCGAAATGTCCGAAATGTCCGAAATGTCCGAAATGTCCGAAATGTCCGAAAGTGCCGAAATTGCCGAAATTGCCGAAATTGCCGAAATTGCCGAAATTGCCGAAATTGCCGAAATTGCTGTTGCTGTTGCTGTTGTTGCTGTTGTTGTTGTGTGTCGTTGGTGTTGGTTGTGGTGGTGGTGGTGGTGGTGGTGGTGGTGGTGGTGGTGATGATGATGATTATGATTAAGATGATGAATAAATAGAATAGAATAGATTATGATGATTATTATGATTATGATGATTATGATAATTATGATGATTATGATGATTACGACGAACACAGAAGAAAACGATAATTAGAAGAAAATAAAGTCAACTACAAAACAGAACTCTAACTGTACAAAATCCTAGCTAAGAGGCCACACCTGGTAAGGGAGTCAAATCTAAAGAGAACACGGTTATGCGAGCATGGGCGCAGGTCATGGCATTGTATTGTAAGTGGTCGGCAAATATTGTAAGTGGTCGGCAATTATTGTCAGTGGTCGGCAAATATTGTAAGTGGTCGGTAAATATTGTAAGTGGTCGGCAAATATTGTAAGTGGTCGGCAACTATTGTAAGTGGTCGGCAAATATTGTAAGTGGTCGGCAAATATTGTAAGTGGTCGGCAAATATTGTAAGTGGTCGGCAAATATTGTAAGTGGTCGGCAAATATTGTAAGTGGTCGGCAAATGTTGTAAGTGGTCGGCAAATATTGTCACTCGTCGGCAAATATTGTAAGTGGTCGGCAATTATTGTCAGTGGTCGGCAAATATTGTAAGTGGTCGGCAACTATTGTAAGTGGTCGGCAAATAATGTAATTGGTGGGCACTTATTGTAAGTGGTCGACAAATATTGTCAGTTCCGAAGTGCTAAAGTGCTATAAGTGCTATAAGTGCTATAAGTGCTAAAAGTGCTGAAAAGTGCTGAAAAGTGCTGAAAAGTGCTGAAAAGTGCTGAAAAGTGCTGAAATGTGCTGAAAGTGCTAAATGGCCGAAGTGGCCGAAATGGCCGAAATGGCCGAAATGGCCGAAATGGCCGAAATGGCCGAAATAGCCGTCGTGGCCGTCGTGGCGTAATTGCGGTGGTGGCGGTGGTGGCGGTGGTGGCGGTGGTGGCGGTGGTGGCGGTGGTGGTGGTGGTGGTGGTGGTGGTGATGGTCATGATGATGATGATTATGATTAAGATGATGAATAAATAGAATAGAATAGATTATGATGATTATGATGATTATGATGATTATGATAATTATGATGATTATGATGATTACGACGAACACAGAAGAAAACGATAATAAGAAGAAAATAAGGTCAACTAGAAAACAGAACTCTAACTGTGCAAAATCCTAGCTAAGAAGCCACACCTGGTAAGGGAGTCAAATCTAGGGAGAACACGGTTATGCGAGCATTGGGCGCAGGTCATGGCATTGTATTGTAAGTGGTCGGCAAATATTGTAAGTGGTCGGCAATTATTGTCAGTGGTCGGCAAATATTGTAAGTTGTCGGAATAAATAGTAAGGTCGGCAAACTATTGTAAGTGGTCGGCAAATATTGTAAGTGGTCGGCAAATATTGTAAGTGGTCGGCAAATATTGTAAGTGGTCGGCAAATATTGTAAGTGGTCGGCAAATATTGTAAGTGGTCGGCAAATATTGTAAGTGGTCGGCAAATATTGTAAGTGGTCGGCAAATATTGTAAGTGGTCGGCAAATATTGTAAGTGGTCGGCAAATATTGTAAGTGGTCGGCAAATATTGTAAGTGGTCGGCAAATATTGTAAGTGGTCGGCAAATATTGTAAGTGGTCGGCAAATATTGTAAGTGGTCGGCAAATTGTATTGTAAGTGGTCGGCAAATATTGTAAGTGGTCGGCAAATATTGTAAGTGGTCGGCAAATATTGTAAGTGGTCGGCAAATATTGTAAGTGGTCGGCAAATATTGTAAGTGGTCGGGTCGTAAGTGGTCGGCAAATATTGTAAGTGGTCGGCAAATATTGTAAGTGGTCGGCAAATATTGTAAGTGGTCGGCAAATATTGTAAGTGGTCGGCAAATATTGTAAGTGGTCGGCAAATATTGTAAGTGGTCGGCAAATATTGTAAGTGGTCGGCAAATATGGTGGTCGGCAAAAGTTGTAAGTGGTCGGCAAATATGAGTAAGTGGTGATGAAATGTCCGAGAATGTAGAATGTCCGAAATGTCCGAAATGTCCGAAATGTCCGAAATGTCCGAAATGTCCGAAATGTCCGAAATGTCCGAAATGTCCGAAATGTCCGAAATGTCCGAAATGTCCGAAATGTCCGAAATGTCCGAAATGTCCGAAATGTCCGAAATTGTGCCGAAATTGCCGAAATTGCCGTTGCTGTTGCTGTTGCTATTGTTGTTGTTGCTGTTGTTGTCTGTTGTTGTTGTTGTGTTGTGTTGTCTGTTGTCGTTGTCGTTGTCGGTGGTGGTGGTGGTGGTGGTGGTGGTGGTGGTGGTGGTGTCATGGTGATGATGATTATGATTAAGATGATGAATAAATAGAATAGAATAGATTATGATGATTATTATGATTATGATGATTATGATAATTATGATGATTATGATGATTACGACGAACACAGAAGAAAACGATAATTAGAAGAAAATAAAGTCAACTACAAAACAGAACTCTAACTGTACAAAATCCTAGCTAAGAGGCCACACCTGGTAATGGAGTCAAATCTAGGGAGAACACGGTTATGCGAGCATGGGCGCAGGTCATGGCATTGTATTGTAAGTGGTCGGCAAATATTGTAAGTGGTCGGCAATTATTGTCAGTGGTCGGCAAATATTGTAAGTGGTCGGCAAATATTGTAAGTGGTCGGCAAATATTGTAAGTGGTCGGCAAATATTGTAAGTGGTCAAATATTGTAAGTGGTCGGCATATATTGTATTGTAAGTGGTCGGCAAATATTGTAAGTGGTCGGCAAATATTGTAAGTGGTCGGCAAATATTGTAAGTGGTCGGCAAATATTGTAAGTGGTCGGCAAATATTGTAAGTGGTCGGCAAATATTGTCAGTGGTCGGCAAATATTGTAAGTGGTCGGCAAATATTGTAAGTGGTCGGCAAATATTGAGTGGTCGGCAAATATTGTAAGTGGTCGGCAAATATTGTAAGTGGTCGGCAAATATTGTAAGTGGTCGGCAAATATTGTAAGTGGTCGGCAAATATTGTAAGTGGTCGGCAAATATTGTAAGTGGTCGGCAAATATTGTAAGTGGTCGGCAAATATTGTAAGTGGTCGGCAAATATTGTAAGTGGTCGGCAAATATTGTAAGTGGTCGGCAAATATTGTAAGTGGTCGGCAAATATTGTAAGTGGTCGGCAAATCTTGTCAGTTGTCGGCAATTATTGTAAGTGGTCGGCAAATGTTGTCGTGGTCGACAAAACGTGCATCATGGATAATGGTGGTGATGGTGATGATGTATCGTCGTCATCATGATAATCATGATGATGATTAAATAGATAGAATAAAATAGATTATGATGATTGTGATGATTACGACGACGACGACAACAGCAATAACATAATAACATAATAACATAATAACAATAATAACAATAATAACAATAATAATAACAATAATAACAATAATAACAATAATAATAATAATAATAATAATAATAATAATAATAACAATAATATTAATAATATTAATAATATTAATAATATTAATAATATTAATAATATTAATAATATTAATAATGATAATAACGATAATAACGATAATAACGATAACAACGATAATAACGACATTAACGACATTAACGACGGCGATAACGACGGCGATAACGACGGCGATAACGACGGCGATAACGACGGCGATAACGACGGCGATAACGACGGCGATAACGACGGCGATAACGACGGCGATAACGACGGCGATAACGACGGCGATAACAATAATAACAATAATAACAATAGTAACAATAACAACAATAATAACAATAATAACAATAATAACAATAACAATAACAATAACAATAACAATAACAATAACAATAACAATAATAATAATAATATAATACATAGTAATACATAATACTGAAATAAATAAATAAACTGGACTAGAACGTGTCGGTATCTTTAGTTAACCGATGTGCTTGTGTTTATTGATAGATCTTATCACTGCTTTGTCAAGCCCTCAGTGACTGGTTTCAAGGGGCTTCTGCTGCACATTCTGTCCAAAAGAGAAAAGAGACTGAACGTAGGCTGTCCACAAACAGATCCAAGATGGTAAAATCACTTCACTCACCCTTTAGTTTATCGATTTCTCCGTACAGGGTGGAGTTCATTTTAACAAGAAGGTTGTCAACTTCCTGTAAATAGAAACAAAGGTTTTTCTACGCTTTCGTTTATGCCATCTACAAGAGGCGCTCCAAAAAGTAACAGACTCTACAGATCACATGTGAATTCTGCACCATGGTCGTACATTACATTTTACTGCTAATTGACTCTGTTTATTTGTTTAGTCAAAATGTTCGGTTCCAAAACATTAACCAGTAATCTATCGTCACAACTATAAGAGTGGACGTTTAAATTAAGTTGGGAAGTTGTTAACGATATGTTTTAATGCGCAAATAATAAGGAACGTAAAACGATAGATGAAACTCGATGAAAAACTTGGAATATGCAGTAATTCACGTAAACTCATTAAATTATAACGCAATTTTGACACCTATACTAAACTCACGGATAAAAAATTATAGCATCATATGTTATATTCTTAATTGCAAAGTATTATGCTCAAGGATAGATTGTATTCTTGTCTACTGATGATGACGAGTTCTCTGCCCAAAGGCAGGTCAATTGTCAGTTATGCCACCCAGGGATGACATGAGTGAGATGGTTTCCTGTTCCTTCCTCACAGACAATTATGGGTGAGCAACTTGCCCAGGGTCGCTACGCAGTGGCTTGAGGTAGATTCGAACCTGCGACCCTCCGGTTACAAGGCACAGAACTTACCGCTACACCACCGCGTCCCAATCCAGTCCATTATACAGTGACAATTATTATTCCGATGTAATTGAATACGGTATGGAATTCCATTGATGTTTTTAAATTAATTTCAAGGGCCATGAGCGCCACGCTTGTTGACCATATGACCTTCAGACTGTCCGTAAGAAGTAGCCTACCACTGATGAATATATTCGTTTATTGGTATGAAACAGGTAGACACACCGCTATCTGATACATGTGGTAACAGGAAAGTTTAAAATGAGTGTTGGTTTTTAGTCATACAATGTCAGATTATATCACCAAGAGAGCTTCTATATATAGGACTCGACCTTGACTTACCTTGACCGTTGCTTGTTTGAAGGCGTCAACTTCTCCGAGGTTTCTGAGGACCGTTGATAAGAGACCTTCTCCTCCTCCATCCTTCTCTCTCGATGATGTCTGTTGCCGGACCAATTCATTGGACATGAAGGCACACACTGTCCCAGCGCTAAATAAAAACACGTACACTTCACGATGTCTGCTTCATCAGGGATAGTGGTAGGAGGAACTTATCCCACAGAGGAGCAATTTGCCCCTGCAGGGATAGCGATAGAAGAAGCAATCTACCCCACAGGGATGGGAAAGAAGTAGCAACTTATCCAGCAGAGATGAGTAGAAGGAAGGATAGGGTAGAAGGAGCAACCTGTCTCACAGGGATAGATGTAGAAGAAGCAATTTACCCCCAATGGGATAGGGTTAGAAAGAGCAAATTGCTTAACAGAGATAGGAGTTGAGGGAGCAATTTTCCCACAGGGATAGGGTAAGAAGGAGCAACTTACACAATAGGCATAGGGGTTGGAGGAACAACTTACCCACAGGGATAGGAATACAAAAGAGCTGCATGCCAATTTGCCAAATCGTTGTCAAAAATACAATCGATATCGATATCGATAAATCAATCAATGAAACTTGATATGGCGTCCCTTCGAGATATCTACTCAGAGGAGCTCCGCCTCATCTGTGCATGTTTGAATGTGCGGCATGTACTTACAGAATGATGATCGCAAAGAAAAAGAGGAAAATTCCGAGGCAGATCCTTTTCGGTTTGTCCCTGGAATTCTCCGGCGTTCCGGTCTTTTCATGGCCGCATCTGTGGCAGCAACAGCGGCAGAGACAGACACAGAGACCGACAATTGGCATCAGAACGATGAAGAGAACGCCAAAGGCAACGCAGACCGCAAAGCCAACCCAGTACCTGATGAACTAACAACAACAATAACACTTTCATGATAACAGATTATTATTATAATATTTTCGTTTATTGAAACAATCCGGTTGACAAACCGCAACCGTTTACAGTGTACAGTTATGCAATTGAATCAATTCACAAGAACACAAATGACAGAAGACATAAATCTTAACTACTAGCAGAACAGACAGCCTGCAATACACGGCGCTAATAGCAGCCTACAAAGCATGTCCTCCCTACGGGACTCGAACTCGGTACCTTTCGCTCTCCATGCCAGTGTGTTATCCAATGCGCTATCGCCCCCTATTCAACCGATGAATCGGTCATATTTTGATGAAACAGGTAATTGTGCTAGCGATGAAAGCGATCATGTGTAACAACCAGTAGACTATAATACCTTAGAGGCTTACACTATTCCTTACCGTGGCGCTCCCATGAGTGCAGCGGTATTCGGACGGGTCTCAGGGCACTCCTACTGGTCTTTGGTACTCCGCCTGGTCTTTGGGCTCCTATTGGTCTTTGTTACTCCTGCGGGTCTTTGATGCTCTTACTGGTCTTTGGTACTCCTACTGGTCTTTGGAACTCTTAGCGGTCTTTGGTACTCTTACTGGTGTCTGGTACTCCTACTGGTCTTTGGTACTCCTACTGGTCTTTGGTACTCCTACTGGTCTTTGGTACTCCTACTGATCTTTGGTACTCCTACTGGTCTTTTGGACTCCTACTGGTATTTGGAACTTCTGTTGGTCTTTGGTACTTCTACTGAGCTTTGGTACTATTACTGGCCTTTGGTACTCCTACTGGTTTTTGGTACTTCTGCTGGTCTTTGGTACTCCTACCAGTCTTTGGTACTTCTACTGAGCTTTGGTACTATTACTGGCCTTTGGTACTCCTGGTGGTCTTTGGTACTCCGACTGGTCTTTGGTACTCCTACTAGTATTTGGAACTCTTACCGGTCTAAGGTACTTAAGGTAGGCCTACTCCTGCTGGTCTTTGGTACTCCTAACTCAAGGTATACCTTCGGCATCATATAGCAAATTATAGCCATACCGTTTTTAGAAAGTCAGATTCCAAACTCCACTCTCACATATATATTTGTATTAAAACATTGGGGTCAAGGACAACTATGCTCATCAATCACATTCTCTCAGACCGTATTAAATTTAAAAACCTCTACATGCAGCCAACATTCTTCTGCGTAATTTGAGATAAATTTATTGGCGATGATGCCTGAAGGCTTAGTAAGGTTTAATCTACGCCGAAGACTAGTTTCTCACAAGGCAAAGGTTTTGCTGTAGGGTGCGTTCGAAAAGCTTTATCTGCAGCGGCTCCCCTCTGAGCAGCGGATTGCGCATAGGAAAGCTTCCCTAGTCTGGCACTGCCTATTGGGCCTCGTTCCTGCCTATCTTCGCGAGCTCTGTTACCCTGTCCTTAGCGCAAGGGGCTCTTGATACCTCAGCTCATCTGAACAGGGTCTCCTACTCATTTCTTTTGTCGTACCTCCACTATGCAGGACCGCGCTTTCTCGGTGGCGGGTCTCTCGACCTGGAATGGTCTCCCTCTTTCCTAGGACCTTCTCTCCTGTGTTCTTTTCTCACCTTACGGCTTCAAAGCGTCTGCGAAACCTTTATTTATTTGGGCTTCCTTTTTAGTTTTCCAGTTTCTGAGGGGGTTATGGGAAGTCACATTCTCTTGGTACCTCCTTAGCCATCACCCTTTTGACAAACTTTCCCTTGCTGATTTAAATCTATTACCTTCTTTAGTTTTTGATGATTTTTAATTAAATTATATTTCTTTTCCAGTTGTTCAACAGTTATTTATCCAGTAATCAGCCCGTTTAGTCAGTCGGTCGGTCGGTCGGTCGGTCGGTCAGTCAGTCTCTGTGTCTGTCTCTGTGCCTGTCTCTGTGTCTGTGTCTATGTCTGTTTCTATATCTGTCTGTCAGCCTGCTCGCCTGTCTGCTAGCTTGTTTTCCACACCAAGAGAGGCATGCCTTGAGGCAGAGTCATATCTCCTTCTCATCGGACTTTGCATGGCTCCTTCCTCACCCGTGTCGTATTACTGATAAGAAGCGACCTGTGCCAGACCGTATGGCAATAACTCTTCAGGGTAAACTACAATTCCAGACTGTCAACCTCACACCAATAACGAACCCCTTAGAGCCGAAGAGGTTAAGGGTGACAACAGTTACATCCTGACCCCCTTATTTTGCCTCAACTTAAAACATCTGCTTACGTATTTCGGGTCGTTGCGCGCTTTCGATGAGAAAGACTGTGAAATGGCCTCCAACGGCTGATCCGGTTTGGCAGCCAGTGCTGAAAATAATCATAGAAGACTTATAATAATTATATATTTAATGTAATGTAATTGAACATTTATATAGCGCCCCTTCGAGATATCTACTCAGAGGAGCTCTCTGCGCTAGTTTATAATATAAACTTCGTTTGTATTAACATTTAACAATCAATCAATCAATCAATCAATATATTTATTGACCACGATGATAATAATACAGGCACATAGTTCATGCAATCGTATACAGGGTGTCAATGGGTAAACCCAAAAGAACATAACTAATCGATTAAATCAAAATCAAATCAAATCAATTTATTGCAACCCACAAAAACATAACAGAAATATATATCTAATTGCAACCCAAAAACATAACAACAACATATATCACATAACGACATAAAGAGAAAAAGAAACCAGGGTATACCAAAAGGGAAACCCAGAAGGGATGTTAGTCCCGCTTAAGTAGGGTCCCCGTGCCTTTGTATTCTATAACCTAAATTCATTATTGGCCTGTGAAAGAAAGAGAGATATAATGGTAAGGGCCTAATTAAATCAAATCATTGCATGAGAATAAAAACTTAATTATAATCCTAACTAAGAACTTAACTAAATGCGGCTTTGTGCCATTCACTGTAATGTGTAGATGTTATACATTTAGATTAGATTCTAATCAAACAGCCGATTCTAATTCTAATTGATTATACAAATTTCAGTTGCTAATTGTAATTCCAATGGATTAGCAATTTAACTAATCGATTAGCTAATCGATTACGGTAGCTGTTTCTCTAAGTTTGGCAAATTCTTATTTTAGCCAATTTGCCACAAGAGTTTGCAAATTCTAATTCTAATCGATAGAGTACAAGTCAAACCGACTACAAGTCAAAACGATAGAGTACAGGCCAAACCGATAGAGTACAAGTCAAACCGATAGAGTACAAGTCAAACCGATAGAGTACAAGTCAAACCGATAGAGTACAAGTTAAACCGATAGAGTACAAGTCAAACCGATAGAGTACAAGTCAAACCTATAGAGTACAGGTCAAACCGATAGAGTACAAGTCAAACCGATAGAGTACAAGTCAAACCGATAGAGCACAAGTCAAACCGATAGAGTACAGGTCAAACCGATAGAGTACCAGTCAAACCGATAGAGTACAAGACAAGCCGATAGAGTAGAGGTTAAACCGATAGCGTACAAGTCAAACCGATAGAGTACATATCAAACCGGTAGAGTACAAGTCAAACCGATAGAGTAGAGGTCAAACCGATAGAGTTCAAGTCAAACCGAGAGAGTACAAGTCAAACCTATAGAGTACAAGTATTGGAGCAGTGGAGGGTCTTGTATCTGAAACCTTGCCAACTGTGGTTGCGCTCAGCAATGTTCAGTTCCCCTGGGAGTCGAAACACCTGATATTGGGTTAGTCATTCTGGTTTAAACAAGCGCACCTTTAGAAGGCTGCTTAATTAACAATGCATCGTGATCAGGCGAGTTACGCCTAGCGTCCGCTAAGCGTAACTCGCATATGAGCGGGATGTATAGGAATTAATGCAAATGAATTCGTAGATTTAGCACACACAGGTGAGCCGGGCAGCTTGGAGTCGGACCAAGCCCTTTGAAACGTTAACTAACATCTGAAATGTTTAGCATGTGCTAAATGCTATTCAAGTTCAAAATGACGAAACGGTATGCAGTGTAGAAACCGAATTAAATTTATGCCTGCGACACTCTTCCTGTTGAGTCAACATAGCTCGACTAAAGAATAGATTGTTTTAAAACCATTCGCATATATTTACCCAAAGGTTGTTTTGATAGTGTAGTGGTTAGCGCGCTGATCTAGAGGTCGGGTTCAAATCCCCGCCCGGGCAGAAATTTTGTTATAGATATCTGCCTACACCCCTAGTCAACCCAGCTATAATGAGTACAGTGACTGTACATTGTTGGTGGGAAGATGAGACGGCGAGGGAGAGGACTGGTCACCCGCCCTCAAACGCCGAGGCTAAGAAAATGAAGTCGCTAACACTTCATACCCATGGCTGCTTCAGGGCTAGCTTTAGGGACTTCTCGTCCTCCTATACTACTCCTCTTGCTCCTACTCCTGTGCCTCCTATTCCTCCCCCTCCTTCTTCTACTCATCTTCCTACTCGTCCTCTTGCTCCTACTCCTCCTACTTCTCCTCCTCTTCCTCCTCCTTCTCCTCTTCCTCCTACGTCTCCTCCTCCTCCTTCTATACTCCTCCTCCTCATATAATCCTCCTCCTCCAAGCACCAAAGGACTACAATCATTGTATAATCCATCCCGATGGAATGCTAACAGGCAATACATTTTCCACCTCTGTTACCTGCAGTAATTGCTTTCCGTTAGTTTACCTGTTCGTCTGTATCAACCTGAGATTTATGTAATGCTTCATTTATCTGCTCATCAGTGTTTGTGTTTTATATCTGTGGTTGTTTGCTGTATTCGTCTGTATTCCTGGCCATTCCACTGGTGTATGGCACTGTGGCCGATTGGTTAGAGCGCTCGGCCTGTAACGCGGAGAGTACGGGTTCGATCCTCCTTCCCCGAGACGGTTACTGTGTGAGGACCTTGAGCAAGTGCTTCACTCACAATTGCTCAGCGCCATCGACATTCTGTCGTATGGTCGTGTTCACTTCTGAGCTTTGGAAGGAGGGCAATATCAAATACATTTGTATTGTATTTTATTGTATCCAGGGCTTTTTAAGGAATTTTTGGAACTGCACAGCCCTTCTCTCTTTTTCAAAAAGCCATGGTAGATTATTGCCAATGGGATGACAATGACCTTTTAAAGCTATTATTAACTGCACAAAAACGCTTTTACAGCTGCACACAGTCATTTAGAACTGCACTTTTTTTGTAGAACTGCACACTTAAAAAGCCCTGATTGTATCTCACCGCGTATTGCATTGTATGACTTTTATTGCATTTGGTCCGTTTGACCTCATAATACAACGTTACACAACTGTATTTTTATATTGCTTAAGGGCAACATGGACACCGTGTAGCAATGTTTCTGGACAAACTGTTCACAACCCTGTTTTATAGCTCTTGATGCTCATTTATTCTGTCCTAGATTTCAAGGCCAGTATTGTTTTTATAACAGTGTTTCGCTATAACAAACTCATGCACAATATCGGCTACATGTCTTATTATGGGCTGTTCAGTTTCACGTACTGTTTTATTGTGGGTATTTTAGTTTAACGACCCTTACAGCCGGGTTAGTTGCTGTTTAACGACACTGTCTCAGAACAAACATAATTAAAGTCGACCTCCTCCTTTCCCAGGCTTGGTACTGGCAGTACGATAGTGCGAGCAGTGGCGGAGTACAGTATATGCCTGGTCTCAGACACTTAGTGCTGTTAATAGTAGTAGATTCAGTTTAACGACTCTGTGATGAAGAGATCATTAGCGTCGCCCTCCTCCATCATACATGCTTGGGACTGGCACTACCAGAGTACGAATAGTGTCGGAGTTAGTGTTAATAGTTAATAGTGTTTAGGTCTATATGACGCAGGCCTATCAGTTATTCTCGGTTGTCGTCAATATGAGGAAGCTATTGGTTGATTTGTTTAATAGAATTCAGGATATGCCTTTGCATGTCATGCAGTCCGTTAAGCGAATGAAAAATTTATTCTGGCCGGTTCATCATCAATGACTAAGCCATCATCGGCTTCTCTCCGGATTCAGGTCCGCACACGCAGTATTAAGGGCGCGGTGGTGTAGGGGTATGTTCGGTGCCTTGTAGCCTGAGGGTTGCGGGTTCGAATCCACCTCAAGCCGCCGCGTATGGACCCTGGACAAGTCCTTCACTCGCAATTGCTCATGCGCTTCGGCGTGAAACTCCGATTCAGTGTCCGCGCTGTAGTCGGGAGCGCCTCTGAGTAGGAATCTTGAAGGGGCGCTAAAACAAGTGCTCATACATACATCCAGAATTGTTCAGAGGCGGGCAATCCAGGATTGAACAGTTTCTTGTCCAACCAAGTTAACATACTTGTAATTACAGTGTATATAGAATGTGAGCTACATGTAGGCCTAGATAGTGTATACTAGTAGGCCTATATAATGACACTTAAATCTTTGCATACGGTATTTAAAATCCATGCGATCGAGGTGTCGATGTTGAAGCATAAAGTAAAAATGAAAACATAATAAAAACAATTTCAGAAAGACAAAGAAAACTTAGACTTAGAAAAGCAATTTTTAAAATAAATACTTAGCCTTACAGAGAAAACGACTACAAATAGACACCCTTCATCCCTACGCATGCATTTAGTCTACAGGATAGGCTAATTAAATATTATAGGGCCTATAGGCCTAATGGCTTGTGTTTATACAATACAACTGTAATTTGATAATGCCCTCCTTACAAAGTTCAGAAGTGCACATTGAAGCCGGGCAAACATTAAGAGCCATAGGGGCCGTCCATAAAGTACGTCACGCTATTTTTGACCATTTTTACCCCCCTCCCCCTGTCACAAACTGTCACAAAACTCGGACCCCCCCTAAAGTACGTCACACTTTCAACATAGAAATAATAATACTTCCGAAAGCAAGGCTAATACATAAACAAGGCTTCGCAACAGCATTATTACTAGCGCTCTCCTAGCGAGAGGAATCGTGAAAAACACATTCAGGAGATATGCATTTCATGCCATTTTGACATAAAACTAATTAAAATGTTTCAAAAATTTTTTGAAAATTATTTTTAAAGCTATGAAATTCTGCTAAAAAAATAAAAAATAAATTATAAATAAAATAAAAAATAAATAAATGTGTGACGTCACACATGGCTTGACCCCCTCCCCTGTCACAAACTGTCACACTTTCTTAAACCCCCCCCCCCCTGGGCGTGACGTACTTTATGGACGGCCCCATAGATAGAGCTTAGGCTATGCAAGTAGCCCAAACACATAATTATCAGAACTACATAATAATGTTCTGATTGAACACACGGGCCCCTGATCGAGCACATGGGTCCCTGATCGAACACACGGGTCCCTGATGGCACACGGGGCCCCTGATCGAACACACGGGGACCCTGATCGAACACACGGGGCCCCTGATCGAACACACGGGGCCCCTGATCTAACACACGGGGGCCCTGATCTAACACATGGGCCCCTGATCGAACACACTGGGCCCCTGATAGAACACAGGCCCCTGATAGAACACACGGGGTCCCTGATCGAACACACGGGGCCCCTGATCTAACACACGAGGGCCCTGATCTAACACATGGGCCCCTGATCGAACACACTGGACCCCTGATAGAACACACGGGCCCCTGATCGAACACACGGGGTCCCTGATCGAACACACGGGGCCCCTGATCTAACACACAGGGGCCCTGATCTAACACATGGGCCCCTGATCGAACACACTGGGCCCCTGATAGAACACATGGGCCCCTGATCGAACACACGGGGTTCCTGTTGCTGTGGAGTTGCTTTGGAGTGTGTGAACCTGTAGCCTACGGCCTACGCTACAGGTTTCCACCCTACAAAGCAACTTGCATCAAATTGCATGTAAAGAAAATACCTACGAAAACAGTGCTTACCACTTTCCATTTGTAGCTCATCGTAGAGATTCTTCCCCGGTGGCTGGATCACATCCAGCCACGTAGAGGTCATACGATAAAGCACACGAAGTCCAGTAGTCGTCGAAGGCTCAGAGGAACGGTCGGTACTAGGACTCTGCTGGGAATCGCCGGGACTCTTGGTGGACGTGCTGCTGTTGTTCTCAAACGTACCAGTTGTGCCATTCCAACTTTTTTGGAACAACGTGCTTGTGGTGGTCCAACCGTTCTGTGGTGTTGTGCTCGAAATGTTTCCATCTGCGGTGCTGAGGGCGCAAGTAGTTAACTCGGGGAGAAGTAGTAGAGTAACAACGGTTGCGGGGAAATTGATCTTGATCGCCATTTTGAATGGTTTCAATGCTTACTCGTGGACCTACAGAACATCACACACAAATCAAAATGTAATATACTATAACGTATATTCATTCATTCATTCATTCATTCATTCATTCATTCATTCATTCATTCATTCATTCATTCATTCATTCATTCATTCATTCATTCATTCATTCATTACGAAGTTTTATATAGCGCCCCTTTCAAGGTCACTACTCAGGAGCGCTCCCGACGCCGGCACGACTGAAAAGGACAGTTTTGAGGCAAGTATAGAAAGATTCAGAGTGGATTGTATTGTAATGCAGGTAGAGAGTTCCATATGAAGGGACCAGCTACTGTGACTGTGAATGAACGCCGGCCGAAGACAAAAGAACACGAGGAGGTAGAGGGTTCCAGATGGAGGGACAGGCAACTGGAGTGTAGGACAGGGGAACGGACATAATCCGTGGACATAATCCTCCGGACATAATCCCCCTCCCCGGACAAAAGCCCCGGACAAAATCATAAATATTATACGATTATATAGTAGCCTGCGGGGATTATGTCCTAGCTTGGGGGATTTTGTCCAGGGGGATTATGTCCAGGGGGATAATGTCCGTTTCCCGGCAACTGTGCATCAACGCCGGTCAAAGACAAGACGTGTACAATACAATATAACTGCATTTGATATTGCCCTTCTTCCAAAGTTCAGAATTGCACACGCCTCGATGGCGCAGATGCAATTGTATAATAATTATCAGAGCAATTGTGCGTGAAGGACTTGCTACACAGTAACCGCCTCGGACGAGGATCGAACGCGTACTCTCCGCGTTACAAGGCGACCGCTCTAACCAATCGGCCACCATGCTACACGTTTACCAGGAACAACGTACTTTCCAGCAAAGCCCGAGATTGCTTGTATTGCAAAGTAAACACTAAACAGCAGTCGGCAGTTGCATGCTCGTTGAAGAAGGCCAGGTCACAGTGCACCCTTAGAATTTGCCCTGGTTTAAGAACTCGGCCACTGCGGTTGTAGGCGGCCAACCGCTGATATCACGTTCAAATAATGTGGGCCATCAGGGTAGACAGACCAATTGTTAACGTCGGCGACACGCCTGAAGCCATGAACTTCTATTATATTTAAATTAGGGGTACGTGCTATAACACAGGGCACGGAGTTTAAGTCTCGGATTGTAATCACGAGGCTGGTTCAGATATGGACGTCAGAGGCTTTTGTTGCCATAGGATGTAGTTAAGCCCCTTAGTCAGTCTATTGAAGAGAGCCATTGAGGGTTCAGCAGTTCCGACTGCGCCACTGTCTGTAATCTGACAATACCAGTTCCAAGCCTGGATAAAGGAGGAGGGCGAGGCTACTGATCGTTGTTATCACACAGTGTCGTTAAGCTGAAAAACTACTACCCTCTGGTACTTCAGCAGTTCACCAAAGCGACCTCTGTCGACTTTACCCTATGTACACGTAATTCAACCCAGTTCTATGCACTGGATTTGATCGGGGACGGTAGTTCTACTCAGAAACAAAATGCTGCCTCATGCCACTAAAAATGGCGCTATGAAAGTGATATTAGGAGATACAAATGAAGAGCAGATTCGGTCGTGAGTAGGCAATTGTGTAGCCAGCAATCCTATTTCAAGCTGTCTCTTCGGCTTGACCTCTCCGGATTCTGACCTGGCACCGGAACGGGCCAAACAACCTCCTGGCTATTTTGGACTTGATTGAGATAGCGCCGCCGTATAACCTGGCTATTTCGGACTTGATATAGCGCCGCTGAATTAAGCTGGTTTCCCTGACTCAGCTTTCGTGCAGCGATGAGAAATTTCGAAGATTTACATCTACTTAGTCAAGAGTTTCATAGTCAGTTTGGAAACAACCTCTAATGAGTACTCTCTCTTAAAGAGGCGCTATACAAAAATGATTCAAAAGAACACTTACAATGTAGCATAACAGACAATAGACTTGAATATAATACCTTTCCTGTCATATACCATTAGTAGTTTCAGTTTAACGACATTGTGTGATAACAAAGATCATTAACGTCGCCCTCCTCCTTATCCAGGCTTGGAACTGGCACTGTCAGAATACAAACAGTGCTATTGGTTAATCATCTGATTTAAGCAGCTTCGATATAAGTTTATTTGTATACATCAACATAATTCTGACTTAAACAGCCGAACTTCAAAGTTGCAGCTAGGGGAGGGTATACAAACTATACACCACCTTTATGACGAATCTCACACCTTCGCCAATCAGTCATTCTGAGCAGGTACGGGCAAATCCTACGGCGGTCTAAACTGATCTTCCTCATGCTGTTACACAGAGCTTTCGTGGAATCGTGCAGCCGGTTAAACATGCCGCTCATACAAATTGATGAGCTAGGTGCAATTGAATCAGCATTGTTATTCTATGGAAATTTGACTACTATTATTATTTAGGTTAAAGCTTTTGTGTCTCTTTGAAGAGACTAGTATCGATGTCTACATCATAACCAGGCAAAACTTGGACCAAATAACATTAGGCCTAGAATTAGTAAATAAAAACGATAACCTGTATAGCAATATATCTTTAAATAGGCCTATATCAACCCTAATTGTTTATGACTTGTAGCAATAATATATCTTTTAACGTGACAATATATCTTTTAACGTGATAATATATCTTTAAACGTAGTGGATCCGTTCACGCCCCAGACGTTAGCCGAACCAAAGCACTACAGTCACGCCCGTCACGATTTTTGGCTAAAGCATGTCACGTGAACTTGCTAAATCGTGAATAAGCTGGTGCCCTGCGCTTGGCTTTCGCGTGGCGCTTTAGAAGTTTGGAGATTACGATACGATTAATTTCTGTCGGGATTTTGAGATATCTACTTAGAGGCGCTCTTCTGCGGTAGCCTATAATCCTATATGATGTTAAATGTCATTACGAACGAATATATTACATCAGTTAGCAAAACAATGCACAGTAAGATTTGTCAGAGGTCGGTGTTATCATCATCATCATAATTAATTATTTAATTAATTAATTTTGTAACGCGCGCACAGTCACACCGAAATGTGAATCTGAGGCGCGGATAGTCAGCCGCCGATAGAAGATAATACTAATAATAATAATAATAATATTTTCTTTATTGATACAGTTAGATATCCAAGTGCTTGAAAGCCAAGGAGAAAAATAATCAATTAATAGTGTTAACACGTGTAATCGTTCTATTCACGACCTAAGAAATCATTCAGTTCCAGCAAGTGTATAAAAATCAGACATACCTTCAGCGTCTGATTCTTTTAATTCTTCAAAGCCTCAACCGTTTCAGAAGAGCGTTCAGATATCCATTGAATGATTGAGGTATTCTGTTTGTGTATATGATGCCTGGCATAGCCTACTGCTAATTACCGACTAAGGTAAAGCCCACCTGAGCTTCCTTTAATCACGATTCAACCCACTGCATAAATCATGTGTAGCCTACAGTATTGAGGAGGGCTGTTTATCTCCGAGCTTAGAGTTGGAACTGACTCAGACTTAGCAAGAAGAATTGTTGAACGACAAGGCTTAACCCCTATACTCGACAGGACTTCTACATAATAGCACACGCTTGAACAACTTCCAAATCCAGTGTACACTGTAATACAGCTTGTTGGTAAATACAGCGTACACAGCTGGTTAAACTCTGCTGTCGGCCTACAACACATGGCCCCTTTCGCCGAGGTTTGCGTTCACTAACCGTTCTACAGAAGGCCACGAGTAGTCGTACAAAAGCCATCCTCTCATCGCACAATATAATTTTGAATTCAGGCTTCAATCCTTGACGTCGAACAATCGATGCGTCACGTCAGCTGCCCGTATACCTGTAGTAGGTCGTGCAGCGTCGGACACCCACCTGTGTGATACAGTGGAAGACAACCGCTGTTATTTGGTCGACTATGGCTGGCAATAAAATCTCTGGATGATGCACTCGTTCTGCAGGGGTCCACATCATTCAGCCTCTCGATAGCCTCCACAAACAGAAACACAGCGGCCTCTGATAATACAAGCTATGCACAGTTGGGCCCTTGTATGTCCATGTAGTGTGTACACGTTATATACATATAATATATATATATATATGTTACAGGCAATGTGTAAAATCAGGGATTTTTTGTAAAATGCCTGAAATTTTTTAGGCAATTTGTAAAATCCCCAATTCACTCAGGCACTTTACAAAATCCCTGAAAAACCAGGGATTTTGTAAAATCCCTGATATCTGATGATGAAAATTTGACAGATTGCCTGAAAGTGACGAAAATTATCGAAGTTTTACAAACTACCTGAAAAAACCAGGGATTTTGTAAAATCCCTTAAATCTGATGATTACAGGCAATGTGTAAAATCAGGGATTTTGTGAAATGTCTAGGCAATTTGTAAAATCTCCAATTCACTCGGGCACTTTATAAAATCCCGGGATATAAAAAACCAGGGATTTGGTTGCGTGTCCGACATGTCCGCCGGCTATTTTTCAAGTCATGTGGTCGGGGACGTGACTTGTTTGTTCCCTTCCCCTTAGGAGCCTAAATAGAGCTTTGAGTTGTCGCGGCGGATTGTCAATTAATAAGAATAAATAAATAAATAAAATAAAATAAATAAATAAATAAATATAATTAAATTTATTTATTTAATCAATTAATTAATTATTTAAATTTAATTAATTAAATAATTAGTTAACAAATTTTATTTATTTAATCAATTAATTTTATTAATTAAATTTAATAAATAAATAAATAAACAAACAGATAAAATAAAATAAATAGGTAAAAAATAAATTTAATTATTTAATTAATTAAATTTATTTATGCAATCAATAAATTAATTAATTAAATTTAATTAATTGATTAAATAAAAAAATAAAATTAAATAAATAATTATATGAATAAATAAATTTAATTATTTAAATAATTTAATTAGTTAGATAATTAATAATTTAATTAATTAATTATTAATTTTTATTTTTATTTATTTTAATTTTATTTATTATTGTTTTTATTTATATATTAAATTTATTTAATTAATTAATTGATTAAATAAATAAATTTAATTAATTAATTATTTAAATAATTAAATTAAATTTATTTATTTATTAATTAAATAAATAAATTTAGTTAATTAGATAATTAAATTGATTGATTTATTTATTTTTTATTTTATTTTTAAAATTTTATTTATTTTTTTTATTTTTTTATTTTATTCAATTAATTAATTAATTTAATTAATTTTTAAATTAATTAAATTTAATAAATTAATTAATTGATTAAATAAAAAATAAATAAATAAATAAAATAAATAATTATATGAATAAATAAATTTAATTATTTAAATCATTTAATTAATTAGATAATTAATAATTTAATTAATTAATTATTTATTTTTATTTATTTATTTTTTTATTTTTTTTATATATTAAATTTAATTAATAAATTAATTGATTAAATAAAGAAATTTAATTATATTTATTTATTTGATTTTATTTATTTATTTATTCTTATTAATTGACAATCCGCCGCGACAACTCAAAGCTCTATTTAGGCTCCTAAGGGGAAGGGAACAAACAAGTCACGTCCCCGACCACATGACTTGAAAAATAGCCGGCGGACATGTCGGACACGCAGCCAAATCCCTGGTTTTTTATATCCCGGGATTCTATAAAGTGCCTGAGTGAATTGGGGATTTTACAAATTGCCTAGACATTTCACAAAATCCCTGATTTTACACATTGCCTGTAATCATCAGATTTTAAGGGATTTTACAAAATCCCTGGTTTTTCAGGTAGTTTGTAAAACTTCGATAATTTTCGTCACTTTCAGGCAATCTGTCAAATTTTCATCATCAGATTTCAGGGAATTTACAAAATCCTGGTTTTCAGGGATTTTGTAAAGTGCCCGAGTGAATTGGGGATTTTACAAATTGCCTAAAAATTTCAGGCATTTTACAAAATCCCTGATTTTACACATTGCCTGTAACATATATATATATATATATATATATTTATGTTGGAACAGATATATTTATATATGTGTATATATATATTATGGAACAGATAAACAGATGTCTATATATATATATATATATATTTGTGTGTATGTATATATTTACGTTATAGAATACAAGGCGCGGGGGTACCCTACTCTAGCGGGACTAACATCCCTTCTGGGTTTCCCTTTTGCTACCCTGGTTTCCTCTTATTCTCTTTATGATGTTATGTAAATTATATTGCTGTTACTTTTATGGGTTGCAATAAACTCATTTAAAATGATTTTGAATATATATATACATATATATATATATATATATATATATATATATATACGAACATGTTATATATGAGTGATATGTAAATTACAACACAAAGGCTTAAATACATTATATAGTTATTATCTTCGATACGAGTGGCAGTTGGCTTTTTACACTGATATGCCTATGCCAACAATATAAACACTTATACCCGCATGAACCCCATTGTTTGATATAGATAGCCTGCGTGTGTTAAATAAATATCTGTAGCCTCCAGGCTATTATAATAGGCTATAATATTTTTTCAGTATGTTCATTAAATTTAATACATACCACGTGGCAAACTGATCGGGACCCGGCGCGTTGATGAGAATACAGGAAGAAAGTATTTAGGGCAATAGGAATAGTGGATGGTGTTGGAAACTTCGCCACTGTTTGTACTCTGACAGTGCCAGTCCCAAGCTTGCATGAAGGAGGAGGGCAATCCATGTATGCCTTGCGTATACTTACTGCCCATGGTCTATCTGGCCCTGGGCTAAGGGCTTTATTCATTCATTCATTCATTCATTCAGAGCATTTATATAGCGCCCCTTCAAGAAACTACTCAGGAGCGCTCCCGGCCCAGCCACGACTAAAGAAAAAAGACTTGAGGGACTTGTAGAACCCTGTCAGATGGCTTACAAGTAAAAAACGGAGCTTAAGTGGTAGGTCATTCCAAATGGAAGGGCCAACAACCGAGAAAGCACGGCGCTGCCTAATAGCCAAGCAAGTCCGTGGAACAAGGAACTCACCCCTCGTCGCAGAGCGAAGCACCCGACGCGCTGGAACATCAGACACTGGGCGGCAAAGATCACGCAAGTAAGATGGAGCGCAGCCAAGAACACAACGAGAAACAAGAGCAGCAATGCGATATGAGATACGCTGAGACACAGGCAGCCAATGCAACACATCACGCATGTATGCAGAGACAGGAGAGTACTTAGGAAGCCGTCCAATAAGCCGAGCAGCCGAGCGTAGAACTCGATCTAGTCGCCCCAAAACACCAAGGGGAAGGCCAGCAAGTAGAGAGGAGCAGTGGTCAATTCGACTAGTAACAAAGGCATGAACAAGGACCACAACTGCATCATGAGAGAGAGAGCGAGAGACCACTCGAAGCTGACGAAGCTGATAATAACAACTCCGTGCAATTGAGTTCACATGTTGAGATAAAGTAAGCTCGGAGTCAAGAGAAAGTCCCAGATCACGAACTGTGAGGGAAAAGGTTATGTGAGGAAAGAGCAGGGTAAGTTGAGGAAAGTCGATACCCTGAAGTTGTCTACGGCTACCCAGCCAAATGAACTGTGTTTTAGAGGGATTTAAGAGTAGCCGATTGGAGGCCATCCAAGAAGAGAGGACATCCATAGTCAGACACATCTGACTCACAGTAGCCACCGCATCGGCTGAATGGATGTGGATGTAGGCTTGCACATCATCGGCAAATAGTTGGTGTAGAAGCCCCTGAGACGTCAACAAGGAGCAGACATCAGCAGTATAAAGAAGATAAAGCAGCGGGCCCAGGACAGAACCCTGGGGCACACCCAAAGGGGCAGGGACCCAAAGAGACCTGGACGAACCAAGGACTACACAATTTGAGCGGTCAGTTAAAAAAGATCTAAGCCATTCTAGAGGCTGGTCCACCAAGCCAAAGGAAGTAGAGAGGCGCTGCAAGAGAATGGAGTGGTCCACACAGTCAAAAGCAGAGCTTACATCAAAGAGAGCAAGGAGAGTAACCTGACCACAGTCAACTGCGCTATAGAAGTCTGACAAAAGCCGAAGCAGGAGAGTCTCCGTGGAGTGATTCCGACGGAAACCCGACTGCTGCGACGGAATCAATTCATTAACATCTAGATAAGTAATCAGCTGGTTAGCAACAATGCGTTCCAGTATTTTAGATAAAAAGTTACATTCGCAATGGGGCGATAGTTTGCTGGATCACTCTGGTCCAAACCATCGTGCTTCAGAACTGGTAGAATAACGGAACGTTTCTGTGAGACTGGTAGGCATGCCTCACGGATCGAACAGTTGCACAGAACGGTGAGGAAGGGAAGGAGATCGTCAATTAATTCCTGAACAAGAAATGTTGGTGCAGGATCCAACTCGCACGTCTTGGCGGCAGAGGAGAGGATGAGTCGACGGAGGTCCAAACTCGAAATCTCCTGGAGAACAGGAAGCCGATGCTCCGTGGTAGAAAACGTAGGCGGAGAAGAGTCAGCAGTGGAACTCCGAATAGACGAAATCTTGGCAGAGAATCGCTCCAGGAATGCCTCTGCAGAGAATGGCGGAGGAGACTCCGACTGACGACCACCCCTCTGACGACCAAGGAGGCCATTGAAGGTGGTCCACAGCCTTTTCGGATCTTTCGACTGGCGAGTGATGATGGCCTCCCAGTATTCACGTTCTCTGGCGCGGTACGAGGTATGCATTTCTCTAACGAAGCGGACCCACGCGGCCCGATCAGCCGGAGAGCGTGGTGAGGGCGACAACGGTGGCACGCTTGTTGTATGCTGCTTCTGCATGGTGGGGCTTTGCCAGCCAAAGGGAGAAGAGAATGCTCCAGTCTGTAATGAACAGATTGATCCGTCAGCGATACCTCCCAAGTGATAGCCCAACCTTTGAACAACTAAGCCTTAAAGCCGACATGAGCCTGTTTTCGGCGGTCCTGGCAAACCCGGGCCATGTTCTCCATAGGTTTCTCCCTCCAAAAAAGCAGTTGGCCTATTCCCTTCGACCCCGTCACATGACTGTGTTTTACCATTAGCTGACCATAAAATGAAAAACTTTTATAGTTAGAATGCTTTATTCATATTGATTATCGATTGCATAATATTATTATATATGATGTATGTTAACCGTGACAGGGAGACCGCGAGAGAATGCGTATTGCAGCTGGTTCAATGAAGAATATACTTATTTACTTTTGTTATCACACAGTGTCGTTAAACTGAAACTACTACTACTGGATAGTGTTGGCAGAGGTTGCTAGAATACTGAACGTCAATTAACGGCTTTGGACGGATGGGTGTCGCTTGTAGATTCGGCTGCGCTGGTGGGACAGAGAGAGGGAGAGGAGAGTCAGGAGACACAAACAGAGAGACATACAGACAGGCAGGCAGGCAGGCAGGCAGACAGACAGACACGCAGACAGACGGGCACAGACAGATAAACAGACAGACAGACCGACGTGCAAACACACATACAGGCACACATACAGACACAAAGACAGACACACAGACAAACACATAGACAAACACACACACAGACAGACACACACACAGCCAGACACACAGACACAAACAAGACATACAGACACAAACACAATTAAGTAGCCAGAAAAACAAAATGAACTGATTTAACGAGGTCACCCTTAGAGAGAGAGAGAGAGAGAGGGAGAGGCAGAGGAGTCTCATGTTTCGTTCGTTAGGCTTCCAGTTATTTATCGTTAGTTTTCAATCAGTCTTGACAGCCAGACCTAATTAGTAATTACTGTAATGAATACTCCCTCTCAACCGGAATCATGTACGGGCGCTACATGAATTGGACGTGATACCATTGTATTGTTTGCACTCAGAGGCCTCGCAGATAGTTTTGCAGAAGGGGCAAAACATAATGGTCACGGTTAAATTCATTGGCAAGAGCTTGAAAAATGGAAACAGGAAATTAAAACATGGGTATTTTTCAGAGGTTTCTAAATGTAAAATTGAAAATAATATCCAAACAAATTTTGTTTGGATATTGTTTTAAATTGGTGCTTTAGTGCAAAGAAATTTGTTAGACACCAAAAAGTATAACTACAAAATAGATATCAATTTTCAAGGGGACAAGTGACTTCTCTTGCCCCTAAGAAATAATAATATTCTTTACTAAAACAATCCGGTTGTTAGTTGAATTATGAAAATATTCCTACTGTGGTTGAGCGTCGATATGCTTCCAACGAGGTCTGTTCCAAATACGCTGCGAAGTCAATCGTCGGCCATATCGGGAAGACCTGGAATCGGAAAGAGAAAACAACAGAGATCATAATCGACTGCATTGCTTGATTTATGGCTTTAAAGGCGCAGAAATGTAAGTAGGCCTGTTTACCTGCGCAATATGACAACAGTTAGTCATAGAGGCGCATAGATGTAAGTAGGTACCTGCGCAATATGTAAGTTATAAAGGCGCAGAAATGTAAGTACCTGCGCAATATGACATCAGTCAGTTATAAAAGCGCAGAATAATAACGAATAGGCCTGTTTACCAGCGCCTGTTTACCTGCGCAATATGACATCTGTTAGTCATAAAGGCGCAAATGTAATTAGGCCTGTTTACTGTTTACCTGCGCATTTATCCCAAAATATGAGTATAGGCCTGTTTATGCGCAGAAATGTAATTAGGCCTGTTTACCTGGGCCTGTTTACCTGCGCAATATGTCCCGAAAAGTATCGCGGAAAAAGTAGTCCTGGTGAATTATGAAAATAGTTGAGCGTCGAAAAAGTAGGCCTGTTTAGTCCTGCGCAATAGTGACAACAGTTAGTCCCGAAATATTAGTCCGGTTAAAGGCGTCCAGAGATGTAAGTAGGCCTGTTTACCTGCGCAATATGACATCAGTTAGTTATAAAAGCGCAGAATAATAAGTAGGCCTGTTTACCAGCGCCTGTTTACCTGCGCAATATGACATCAGTTAGTTATAAAGGCGCAGAAATGTAATTAGGCCTGTTTACCTGGGCCTGTTTACCTGCGCATTTGTCCCGAAAATATGAGATATGTAAATAGGCCTGTTTACCTGCGCAATATGACAACAGTTAGTCATAAAGGCGCATAGACGTAAGTAGGCCTGTTTACCTGCGCAATATGACATCAGTCAGTTATAAAGGCGCAGAAATGTAAGTGGGCCTGTTAGTTGAATTATGAAAATATTCCTACTGTGGTTGAGCGTCGATATGCTTAAGTAGGCCTGTTAGTTAGATTAATTTTTCTTCTAGTAGGTCTGTTCCAAATACGCTGCGAAGTCAATCGTCGGCCATATAAACAGGGAACTTACATCCTGGAATCGGAAAGAGATAAAGCGCAAGTAAGACAGGCCTACTTAATCGACTGCATTGCTTGATTGTAAGTAGGCCTGTTTACCTGCGCAATATGACAACAGTTAGTTATAAAAGCGCAGAATAATAAGTAGGCCTGTTTACCAGCGCCTGTTTACCTGCGCAATATGACATCAGTTAGTTATAAAGGCGCAGAAATGTAAAGGCCTGTTTACCTGGGCCTGTTTACCTGCGCATTTGTCCCGAAAATATGAGATATGTAAATAGGCCTGTTTACCTGCGCAATATGACAACAGTTAGTCATAAAGGCGCATAGACGTAAGTAGGCCTGTTTACCTGCGCAATATGACATCAGTCAGTTATAAAGGCGCAGAAATGTAAGTGGGCCTGTTAGTTGAATTATGTATTCCTACTGTGGTTGAGCGTCGATATGCTTCCAACAAGGTCTGTTCCAAATACGCTGCGAAGTCAATCGTCGGCCATATCGGGAAGACCTGGAATCGGAAAGAGAAAACAACAGAGATCATAATCGACTGCATTGCTTGATTTATGGCTTTAAAGGCGCAGAAATGTAAGTAGGCCTGTTTACCTGCGCAATATGACATCAGTTAGTCATAAAAGGCGCATAGATGTAAGTAGGCCTGTTTACCTGCGCAATATGACATCAAGTTATAGGCGCAGAAATGTAAGTAGGCTGGCCTGTTTACCTGCGCATTTGTCCCGAAAATATGAGATATGTAAATAGGCCTGTTTACCTGCGCCTGCGCAGAAATGTAAGTAGGCCTGTTTATATGCTTCCAAATGTTAACATAGACTGCATTGCTTAGGCCTGTTTACCTGGCTTTAAAGGCGCAGAAATGTTTAGTATAGTTATAAAAGCGCAGAAATGTAAGTAGCCTGTTTACTGTTTACCTGCGCAATATGACCGCCAGTCATAAAGGCGCAGAAATGTAATTAGGCCTGTTTACCTGGGCCTGTTTACCTGCGCATTTGTCCCGAAAATATGAGATATGTAAATAGGCCTGTTTACCTGCGCAATATGACAACAGTTAGTCATAAAGGCGCATAGACGTAAGTAGGCCTGTTTACCTGCGCAATATGACATCAGTCAGTTATAAAGGCGCAGAAATGTAAGTGGGCCTGTTAGTTGAATTATGAAAATATTCCTACTGTGGTTGAGCGTCGATATGCTTCCAACGAGGTCTGTTCCAAATACGCTGCGAAGTCAATCGTCGGCCATATGGGGAAGTCCTGGAATCGGAAAGAGAAAACAACAGAGATCATAATCGACTGCATTGCTTGATTTATGGCTTTAAAGGCGCAGAAATGTAAGTAGGCCTGTTTACCTGCGCAATATGACAACAGTTAGTCATATAAAGGCGCGCATAGATGTAAGTAGGCCTGTTTACCTGCGCAATATGACAATATCAGTCAGTTATAAAGGCGCAGAAATGTAAGTAGGCCTGTTAGTTAGATTAATTTTTCTTCTAGCATTCTAGCATTCACTCATGTTAGCATTTCTGCGTAGTTTTGTCAGATTGTTTTTCTCAATAAACGAATATATAAATATATATATGCCACATTGCACAGGTAAACAGGCCTACCTACATATCTGCGCCTTTATAACTAACTGATGTCATATTGCGCAGGTAAACAGGCCTACTTACATTTCTCCGCCTTTAAAGCCATAAATCAAGCTTTGCAGTCGATTATGATTAGAAATGTAATTAGGCCTGTTTACCTGGGCCTGTTTACCTGCGAATTTGTCCCGAAAATATGAGATATGTAAATAGGCCTGTTTACCTGCGCAATATGACAACAGTTAGTCATAAAGGCGCATAGACGTAAGTAGGCCTGTTTACCTGCGCAATATGACATCAGTCAGTTATAAAGGCGCAGAAATGTAAGTGGGCCTGTTAGTTGAATTATGAAAATATTCCTACTGTGGTTGAGCGTCGATATGCTTCCAACGAGGTCTGTTCCAAATACGCTGCGAAGTCAATCGTCGGCCATATCGGGAAGACCTGGAATCGGAAAGAGAAAACAACAGAGATCATAATCGACTGCATTGCTTGATTTATGGCTTTAAAGGCGCAGAAATGTAAGTAGGCCTGTTTACCTGCGCAATATGACAACAGTTAGTCATAGAGGCGCATAGATGTAAGTAGGCCTGTTTACCTGCGCAATATGACATCAGTCAGTTATAAAGGCGCAGAAATGTAAGTAGGCCTGTTAGTTAGATTAATTTTTCTTCTAGCATTCTAGCATTCACTCATGTTAGCATTTCTGCGTTTTTGTAGGATTGTTTTTCTCAATAAACGAATATATAAAATATATATATGCCACATTGCACAGGTAAACAGGCCTACTTACATATCTGCGCCTTTATAACTAACTGATGTCATATTGCGCAGGTAAACAGGCCTACTTACATTTCTCCGCCTTTAAAGCCATAAATCAAGCTATGCAGTCGATTATGATTAGAAATGTAATTAGGCCTACTGATTGGATGTTATAATTAGACTTGAACATTAGACCAATCGCAATGTATTGGAACAGTCTATTTTATGTTCACATTATCGTGTTATTCGAGTGTCAAGAATAAAGCAGTCGCTCACAAGTTGTTGTCGAGTACGGACTCTGATGTGTTGTGACTATCACACGTGGTGGTAGTTCACATTTGGCGTCGTGGACAGGATCGGCCAGCTAGACAGGTGGGAGTGTCCATCCCTGTCTATGAAAGACGACCGAGGAGAGACGAAGCGTGTTTCGTCTGCGTTGTGTTACAACGGTGCTGTACAACAAGAAGTCGACGTTGGTTCGACGAGGGTTTAGACAGACAAAAACGTCAATAATTTGTCTGGTCTGAGTGGTCGAGTGGGACGAACCACAACTCGAACTCAGACGTGGTGGTCTACAGTTGTCGGTAAATGAGTGTGACGAGGGCTGATCATATCTAGGTCCGAGTCACATTTCATTTAGACTTCTGTTTGACGTGGGTGTGGTTTTGGAGGCCAAGCTGTTTTCGGAGGAGGATTCAGACGAAGCCAAGCTGTACGGGTCGTTCCTTGTCTACAGTGCCAGCAGTGCCAAGGTGACGGAGGTTCGGTTCCTGGGTGCAGTGGTCCAATTCTACAGGTGGGCGTATTCGAAGGACAAGTCCATACGCCGGTGGTCAAGTCGAGTCTCGGAGGTGAAGGAGCAACGACTGGTGAGAAGTCTGGAGTCACGGTCAACAGACGACGGCGGTGAAGAAGAAAAGACTTCTTGTTGGGAAGATAAGTCTACCCATTTCATTTTTGTACTTGCAGAACAGTTGGTGTAGAATTTGTGTTTGTTTCGTTTGTCATTTTTCGTAAAACGAATTTGTCAAGATGGAACATTTGTCTAGTGACAAACGTGCTGACATTAAGAAAATGTCCACTGAAAGAGTGAGACAAAAGCTTGTAGGGTACGGTAAGTCAGAGGAAGTGTTGCTACTTCTGGAGAGAGAAGTTCTGTTGGAGGAGTTGGCCAATGAATGGTTGAAAGAGGAAATGGAAGAAAGTGAAGGTGCTGTAGCACAATTGGAAGAAAGAAAAAGTGATTTGGGAGAAGAAAGAGAAGAAAGGAGTGAACGGAAGGGTGAATTCAGAGAGGAGAGTTGGATAAGAGAGGAGATGGCGTGGAGAAGAGAGAGGGAAGAAAGGGAAATGGCATTGAAAAGAGAGGAAATGGCGTGGAGGAGAGAGAGGGAAGAAAGGGAAATGGCAGAGAAGGAAAAGGAAAGGGTGTTGAGAAGAAAAGAAATGGCGTTGAGAAAAGAGGAACTTGAGTTGAGAAAAGAGGAGAAGAAAGAGGAAATGGAAAAGAAGAAAAAGAGAGAGAAGGAGGAAGAGACTCCTATAGTTAAGATGAAGAAGCTTGGTGATGCTATGAAGCATGTGTTGCCACGCATGCCTAATGATCTTGCGGAGATTCCGCTGTATTTTGAAACTGTTGAAAATGCTTTCAAAAGTTTCGTGGTCGAGAAGGCCTATTGGGTGAAATTGCTTTTACCTTTAATGACCTACAAAGCTAGGGCAGTGTTGAACAGATTGTCTTACCACGATCAGGACGATTATGATCGGGTAAAGGAATATATTCTTAAAGAGTTTAAACTTACTCCTCGAGAATACAGAGCAAAATTCATGGAGGCAAAGAAAATGCCTGATGAAACTTTTACATTGTTCAATACAAGGTTAAAGAATTTGTTTAACTATTACGTGCGTAGTAGGAATGTGAAGCAAGATTTGGTTAAATTGTGTGACTTGATGGTGGCTGATCGATTGAAAGAGTCGTTGTCGCCTGGTCCTTTGCAATTTGTCTTGATGAAAGAGGGAACTGAATGTTTGTCATCTGATGCTATTGCTGATTTGGCCGATTTGCATGTTAACAATAAGATTGGTTATGTCGGTCTACCTAAGCCATTTTTTGATAAGCCAAGGACACAAGAGGGTACAATGTACCAAGGTAAGGGACAAGGTAATCGGGATGTTTCTGTTGCGGCCAATGGCAACGCTGGCCAATGGCAACGCTGCGTATCGGAAAAGGGATTGATTCGAAAAGTTGAGTCCCCGATTCTATAAGCTAGCCTTTTTTGGGGAGCTGAAATTTTGATAGAATGAAGTGTCTGCGAGGGCGAGTCTATCTGCCAAGTTTCACGACGATTGAATGATTGTAAGTGATCGAATTAGTCGTCGCAAGATTTGACTTTTTAGCCTGTGGCTCAAGCAAGATTCCCGCAAGTTAAACTAGATGGATAAAAATACAGCCCGTAAAAACAAAGTTTTTTACTATATCCATCTACTATCCTATAAAGTGTACTCTGAAAATAGTCCGCGTTCATTTTACAACATAGCGTCCGTTTAATGAGGCAGCGCACCCGTTTCTGTTGCGGCCAATGGCAACCCTGGCCAATGGCAACGGTGCGTATCGGAAAAGGGGATTCCCCGATTCGAAAAGTTGAGTCCCCGATTCTATAAGCTAGCCTTTTGGGGAGCTGAAATTTTGATAGAATGAAGTGTCTGTGAGGGCGAGTCTATCTGCCAAGTTTCAGGACGATTGAATGATTGTAAGTGATCGAATTAGTCGTCGCAAGATTTGACTTTTTAGCCTGTGGCTCAAACAAGATTCCCGCAAGTTAAAGTAGATGGATAATAAAATACAGCCCGTAAAAACAAAGTTTTTACTATATCCATCTAGTATCCTATAATGCGTCTTATGAAGCAGTTACCTCTACAAATATATAGTCCGCGTTCATTTTACGACTGCGGCCAATCACAACGCTGGCCAATCACAACGCTCCGTATCGGAAAAGGGGATTCCCCGATTCGAAAAGTTTAGTCCCCGATTCTATAAGCTAGCCTCTTTTTGGGGAGCTGAAATTTTGATAGAATGAAGTGTGTGCGAGGGCGAGTCTACCTGCCAAGTTTCACGACGATTGAATGATTGTAAGTGATCGAACTAGTCGTCGCAAGATTTGACTTTTTAGCCTGTGGCTCAATCAATCAATCAAGCAAGCAAGATTCCCGCAAGTTAAACTAGATGGATAATAAAATACAGCCCGTAAAAACAAAGTTTTTTACTATATCCATCTAGTATCCTATAATGCGTCTTACGAAGCAGTTACCTCTACAAATATATAGTCCGCGTTCATTTTACAACATAGCGTCCGTTTAATGATGCAGCGCGCCCGTTTCTGTTGCAGCCAATGGCAACGCTGGCCAATGGCAACGCTGCGTTTCGGAAAAGGGGATTCCCCGATTCGAAAAGTTGAGTCCCCGATTCTATAAGCTAGCCTTTTTTTGGGGAGCTGAAATTTTGATAGAATGAAGTGTGTGCGAGGGCGAGTCTATATGCCAAGTTTCACGACGATTGAATGATTGTAAGTGATCGAACTAGTCGTCGCAAGATTTGACTTTTTAGCCTGTGGCTCAATCAAGCAAGCAAGCAAGCAAGCAAGCAACAAGATTCCCGCAAGTTAAAGTAGATGGATAAAAATACAGCCCGTAAAAACAAAGTTTTTTACTATATCCATCTAGTATCCTATAATGCGTCTTACGAAGCAGTTACCTCTACAAATATATAGTCCGCGTTCATTTTACGACTGCGGCCAATCACAATGCTGGCCAATCACAACGCTCCATATCGGAAAAGGGGATTCCCCGATTCGAAAAGTTGAGTCCCCGATTCTATAAGCTAGCCTTTTTTGGGGGAGCTGAAATTTTGATAGAATGAAGTGTGTGCGAGGGCGAGTCTATATGCCAAGTTTCACGACGATTGAATGATTGTAAGTGATCGAACTAGTCGTCGCAAGATTTGACTTTTTAGCCTGTGGCTCAATCAAACAAGCAAGCAAGCAAGCAAGCAAGATTCCCGCAAGTTAAAGTAGATGGATAATAAAAAGAAAGATGGATCGCTTCGATTAGCTTGCGATTATAGGTTTATTAATAGTTTCACGGTCGGATGTCAGTATCCGATGCCCATAGTTGACGAGGTTCCAGGGCCGTTTTATCCACTAGGCACAGTAGGCACTGTGCCTAGGGCCCACGAACATTTTAGGGGCCCACGAAAGTCTGAAAATGAGATATTGAAAAAATAATTTTAATGGTTGAATTGGACACGAAAATGAAAGAAATTTCAAATTCTACTTTAATAATTTTTATAATTGTACTGAAACAAGTTAACTTTTATGCTTATTAATAAAAAGTTAAGTTACGCTGTGCAACAGCATAATATAAACTATGTGAACTTTTAAATTACGGCTCTTAATTTGCATTAGCAAGATCACTTATAACGTCTTCAAATGTCATTTGCCCGCCAGTGATGGGTAATTAAGATTTCTTAAAAAATTAATTAGAATTAGCATTACTTCGAATTTCATAATTAGGATTAGCATTACCATTTTTGGGATAGCTAATTAGAATTAGAATTAACGCTGAACTAATTAACTAGAATTAGTTGCTGGCGTCAGAATACAAACGACTCAACAATTTTCTTTTGCCAGTTAAGCGTTCAATCTATTATAGGCAAATATTTCAGAAATTCAGATTATGATGAAACTCTAATTTCAATGATCTTTATCCAGTTTCTTCTTATTACTGTGGAACATATTTATATTTATTTGAGATCGGACTTGCACATTGGAATTATCATGAGTTCTAAAGTATTGTCTTCGAGCCTGTTTCTTTGCTCATTTGTAACAAATCTTGCAAAAGCAAATTCTTACAACATAATGTTTCAGATGCAGCTGGAAAACGCTGAGAAATCTCATATTATTTTCTTACTAGAAGCTTAGAATGTAATTGCTAAAACAGACACTTTCCAATTAATTTTACTTTACTGTTGGATTCTTTTATGTAGGCTCTACTGAAATTTTTCATAAACACATCTCATAACAAAAGGCAATTCTTCCTTGAAAGATATCATAAAAAACTAAAAACTAAGTAAATTGGTTGATGTTTATTAGTCACATGGAAGCATCGAGCAAAAAGTAAGTAAAGAAATATGTAGGCAAGGTAACTATGAAGCTAATTATGGAATTTTAATTAAATTTAGACAACTTTTAATTAGTAATTTAATTAGAATTAGCAACATTTTTGTTACTAATTAATTAGAATTAGAATTTAGCTACCAATCTAATTAATTAGCTAATTAATTAATTTCTAATTAATTAGTTACCCATCACTGTTTCCCGCATTAACTCGCTTTTAATTTAAGAACGGGCAGTTGGGGCCTACGAATGCAAGAGTGCCTAGGGCCTACGACGACCTTAAAACGGCCCTGCGAGGTTCTCATGAAGGTCGCTAATTCTAACATAATTTCTGTGTTTGATTGCCGAAGTGCGTACTGGACGTGTCCAGTAATGGACACGGATCAGTGGAAGACAGCATTTGTTACACACCATGGGTTATTTGAATGGACCAGAGTCCCGTTCGGAATGATGAATTCTGGGAAAACTTTTGTAAAGGCAGTGAATATTGTTTTGCAACCAGTTAAAGAATTCACTGAGCCGTATGAGGACGATGTGGCTGTGCATTCCATGTCGTGGGAGGATAGTTTGAAAAAGTAGTCCGGAAAAAGTAGTCCGGTGAAAGTAGTCCCAAAAAATAGTCCCGAAAAAGTAGTCCGGTAAAAGTAGTCCCGAGATGTAAGTAAGCCTGTTTACCTGCGCAATATGACATCAGTTAGTTATAAAAGCGCAGAATAATAAGTAGGCCTGTTTACCAGCGCCTGTTTACCTGCGCAATATGACATCAGTTAGTTATAAAGGCGCAGAAATGTAATTAGGCCTGTTTACCTGGGCCTGTTTACCTGCGCATTTGTCCCGAAAATATGAGATATGTAAATAGGCCTGTTTACCTGCGCAATTGACAACAGTTAGTCATAAAGGCGCATAGACGTAAGTAGGCCTGTTTACCTGCGCAATATGACATCAGTCAGTTATAAAGGCGCAGAAATGTAAGTGGGCGTGTTAGTTGAATTATGAAAATATTCCTACTGTGGTTGAGCGTCGATATGCTTCCAACGAGGTCTGTTCCAAATACGCTGCGAAGTCAATCGTCGGCCATATCGGGAAGACCTGGAATCGGAAAGAGAAAACAACAGAGATCATAATCGACTGCATTGCTTGATTTATGGCTTTAAAGGCGCAGAAATGTAAGTAGGCCTGTTTACCTGCGCAATATGACAACAGTTAGTCATAGAGGCGCATAGATGTAAGTAGGCCTGTTTACCTGCGCAATATGACATCAGTCAGTTATAAAGGCGCAGAAATGTAAGTAGGCCTGTTAGTTAGATTAATTGTAGTCTTCTTAAAGTTCTAGCATGTAAGTAGGCCTGTTTACATACCTATGCATTTCTGGTCATTTAGGCCTGTTAGTAGGCCTGTTTACCTGCGCAATATGACATCAGTTATATAAAGGCGCAGAAATGTAATTAGGCCTGTTTACCAGCCTGTTTAAACAGGCCTACTTACATATCTGCGCCTTTACCTAATATGACAACTGATGTCATATTGCGCAGAAATGTAAACAGGCCTAGTTTACATTGACATCGCCTTTAAAGCCATAAATCAAGCTATGCAGTCGATTATGATTAGAAATGTAATTAGGCCTGTTTACCTGGGCCTGTTTACCTGCTGCATTTGTCCCGAAAATAGGCGGAGAAATGTAAGTAGGCCTGTTTACCTGCGCAATATGACAACAGTTAGTCATAAAGGCGCATAGATGTAAGTAGGCCTGTTTACCTGCGCAATATGACATCAGTCAGTTATAAAGGCGCAGAAATGTAAGTAGGCCTGTTAGTTAGATTAATTTTTCTTTATGTTTACCTAGCATTCACTCATGTAAGCATTAAGCCTGTTTACCTGCGCAATATTCAGTCAATAAAGGCGCGAATATAGTTATAAATGCCTACTGCAGCGTCTAATCATAATCGACTGCATAGTAATCGTAGGCCTACTTACATATCTATAACTACCTGATGTCATATTGCGCAGGTAAACAGGCCTACTTATCGACTGCATTTCTCCGCCTTTAAAGCGCATGTAATCTGTTTACCTGCGCAATATGTCAGTTAGTTATAAAGGCGCAGAAATGTAATTAGGCCTGTTTACCTGGGCCTGTTTACCTGCGCATTTGTCCCGAAAATATGAGATATGTAAATAGGCCTGTTTACCTGCGCAATATGACAACAGTTAGTCATAAAGGCGCATAGACGTAAGTAGGCCTGTTTACCTGCGCAATATGACATCAGTCAGTTATAAAGGCGCAGAAATGTAAGTTGGCCTGTTTACCTGTGCAATGTGGCATATATATATATGGTTATATATTCGTTTGCTGAGAACGACAATCTGACAAAAACGCAGAAATGTCAACATGAGTTAATGGGGAAGCCTGTTAATCGGAATTATGAAAATATTCCTACAGTGATCATAATCGACTGCATTGCTTGATTTATGGCTTTAAAGGCGCAGAAATGTAAGTAGGCCTGTTTACCTGCGCAATATGACAACAGTTAGTCATAGAGGCGCATAGATGTAAGTAGGCCTGTTTACCTGCGCAATATGACATCAGTCAGTTATAAAGGCGCAGAAATGTAAGTAGGCCTGTTAGTTAGATTAATTTTTCTTCTAGCATTCTAGCATTCACTCATGTTAGCATTTCTGCGTTTTTGTCAGATTGTTTTTCTCAATAAACGAAATATATAAATATATATATGCCACATTGCACAGGTAAACAGGCCTACTTACATATCTGCGCCTTTATAACTAACTGATGTCATATTGCGCAGGTAAACAGGCCTACTTACATTTATTTCTCCGCCTGTAAAGCCATAAATCAAGCTTTGCAGTCGATTATGATTAGAAATGTAATTAGGCCTGTTTACCTGGGCCTGTTTACCTGCGCATTTGTCCCGAAAATATGAGATATGTAAATAGGCCTGTTTACCTCGCGCAATATGACAACAGTTAGTCATAAAGGCGCATAGTGTAAGTAGGCCTGTTTACCTGCGCAATATGACATCAGTCAGTTATAAAGGCGCAGAAATGTAAGTGGGCCTGTTAGTTGAATTATGAAAATATTCCTACTGTGAAGTTGAGCGTCGATCAGTTAAGCAGACAAATTAATGAACAATTGAAGTCCTTAGAACAAAGACAGAGTCAAGTAGAGAATTATCTGATGGGATTCAATCAAAACCTAGCCGGGGGTATGGACCAAACAGGAGTGAGACCTCCGCGTAACCCGTCCACGTATCAGCATCCTTCGGACAGACGAAACAATGGGACCAGTTTAAGAAGTTCGACCGCTGGCCGACGCCCCAATAATCGTTGCTACCATTGTAATCAGCCAGGCCATATACAGAGGAACTGTCCCCAAAGATCATCGTTGGCCGATACCGCAGAAATCGCCCATGATGCACAGGACACTGCCAACGCCCGTTACATCCAAGGTAGTTCGAATGCATATTTACCTATGAGGGTGAATGGTCAGAATATACTTTCGTTGGTTGATTCGGGCAGCGAAATGTCACTCATCCCCGCTTCTCTAGTTCGCCTGAATGATCTGTCACGAACTCAGCAAATGTTGAAAGCCGCAAATGGGACGTCAAATAAAGTTCTTGGGAAAACAACAGTGACCTGTGAATTGGCTGATGCTACTTTCGTCATTCCCTGCCTGGTGACTGAGCAACTTAGTGAAATGGTAATTGGTTGTGAATGGTTAGAACGACAGGAAGCTGTCTGGAACTTTAATGAGCGCTGGATTCAGTTGCAAGGCCTACGATTCTCCTTGTATAGCCTGCCTCGAAGTTCGAAGTGTCGCAAAGTGGCCAAAGTACATGTGCAAGAACTTCCGAGAGATTTAAAAACGTTCGATGATGCAGAACTGCGAGCAGACTTGTGTAAGCCGGTGTTGAAAAGAGTCTCTTTGCCGGTTGTTCCGCAGAAAACAGTCATTAGTAAGGGAGTGCAAATGAACTTTCGAGGTTATCGCCCGTTTACGCCACTTTAGTGGACAATTTGGTGAAGAAACAGTGAACTGGAGTAGAAAAATTGGCTTTGAGACTTCAAGATAGCGATTTTGAATTTTCTAAGGTTGATGATGAAAAGGAAGACTTGTAAAAAGACTCCGAGACCATGCATGTCACAACTGCTTAAAACTTTTTTCTTAAATGCTAACTACAGGTAGTCAAAGCGTCTCATATCTGATATAACGGATCTTTTAACTTGAGCTTTTTGTCTGTTTTTACTGTTAACTTCTCAAACATTCCAACACGGTCTTTCGAAGCATACAAGTATCTCTGTTTGAAACTTTTAAATCACACTCCCAGCTTCCAGATGCATTGCCTTGGGCTCTTTGCAAGGTCAGCCATACATGTCTGTGTTGAGCAAAATAATCCGTTGAGTAGAAGACCATCTTTCCACAGTGCACCAAATAGGACTGAGCATGCAGTTAGTATTTGTTGTTGTTGACACTCAATGTGTTTTAAATGTTACAGTTTTGCAATAATTTTCTGTCAGTATATAGGCAGCAAGATGCAGTTTTCATCTGGTAACATCATTGTTTTGATCATTGTGTTATCTTTTAAGAACATGGAAGTTGCTGTTGATTGACATGGAATTAGACTTTCAGTTTTCTCTTTTTTCCCAGTTCAAAAGAACCAGTAGGTCTATTACAAAATTTCACACAAGGAAGGCCACATTATTCCATTGGGGTGGAGGTAAATACCTGGTATGTGCCAACAGTGCTTCATGCATATGCAGGGTAGCTGATTGGTCAAAGAAGTTGGCTTGTAACGCAGAGTACAAGTTTCATTTACACTGAGAGGATTACTGTGTAGGAACCTCGTACACTCAGGTGCTTAGTCATCTTAATCATTGGATAGAGGCACAGAAATGCAGAAATAATAATATTACCTTGTCTTTGTCAGGACTGTTTGTCATTAGCAGTCAAAGTCTGTGCTGCCCTCAACCATTGGGAATTTTACCAATTGCTTTAAATCTCTGAACCCAGTAAACTCTTCCACACAGATATTGTTCTGGAGATTGCTGCCATGTATCAGTCATCATTTTCTAGATCAAACTACAAAGGTTTTACATATATTAGATTCGACCCAAAGATTAATATAATCAGATGAAACGCTGCTAGCAGTATCTAAGGTATTTCGGTAGTTATTAGCGATGATAGTGCTTCTGAATGATGTTGTTTATTAACTGTCAGTAATATTATTGTAATAATTAGCAATATCCTTAGCACCGATCTATAATGCACAAGGCATCAACTGATGATTCACCACTTTCAAGATAAAGTCATATAAGTTGTCATAATCAGATAATTCTCAATTTACATAAAAAAATACTGCACAGAGGGTTAATGAAGTGCATGCAGTAGTTTGTTTTAAAATGTTCTTATGAAAGACAGCAGTAGTATCATTATATATAATCACATATATCATAATCACAAATATACTCTTTCCTTATTAAATGCTCCTATATCTGTTTCAAACCTGTCCTGAATTATGTGCAAATAAAATTGTATTGCCATATTACAGGAATTTAGCATGTTTTCCTTGACGACCTTTTCAATGATAATATATAAGCTGAGCACCAATTTCTCTTATTCGAAATTTAGATATGATCTGCTGAGCACCAACATGCATTAGTAATATGAATTTTATATTTGAGCACCAAAAGCATGCATTTATCTTAAGAATAATATAGATGAGCACCAAGAGTTCATTTTATGCAAAGGTATGATATATCAGCTGAGCACCAAAAGCATGCATTTACCTTAAGGAATAATATAGATGAGCACCAATAGTTCACTTTATGTAAAAGTATAGTATATATCGGCTGAGCACTAACAGCAAGCACTATGCTATATTTGAGCACCAAAAGCATGCATTTCTCTTAAGGATAATTATATGAGCACCAACAGTTCACTTTCTCCAAATGTATGATAGATTTATTATAATCAGAACATGAAAAACATCCATTCTTCTTAGTAATAATACTCCTAACCATAACCCTAACTGCATCTTCTTAGTAATAATACACCTAACCCTAACCGCATCTTCTTAGTAGTAATAATACACCTAACCATAACTGCATCCAAATGAACAATTCAACTATGCAGAGTGGAGTCAACCGTAGAACTGAATTTTCTATTAGTATTATCAAGTCGGTTAACATTTGCTGATTATTGATTGTCATAGATTACGGTACATGATGATTGAGTTTCAATCAAGTCAATTCGGCCATCACTGCTGTTAGAATACCAGATTTTGTTACATCAACTGACATTGAGAATTCTGATTTTCACTTAATTGTGTGTTCGATAACCTGCTTCTGACCAGTACTCTGATTGTTGAGACAATTAAAATTTCTTTTCCACTAGTTCTTTGTTAAAGACTCTTGAATCTCTTTACTGCAATCGACAAGAATAAGTTTTCATCAGGTAACACCATTGTTTTGAAAAATCATGTTGTTTTGTATGCCATGGAATGAGTAGCTGCTGAGCGACCTGGAATTCCAACTTCAGTATTATCTTTTTACCATGCAGGCCTTCCACGTGGTTGTACGAGGTAACCATCTGCTGTTTTTACCATATTATTGTGAAATATACCTGTATATGGATGGACTGCTTGTTTTAACAAGCAAATGCTCTCTTTATTGATTAATCACTGTATCTTCTGGCAAGTATATCAACAATAACATTTTACACCATGTCTGAATAGTTCAAACAGGAGTGCTGTATAAATTTCTTTAGATCTCTACCACATTATGTTTCACAATGGATGATAATATGATAATACTGTGATTGGGTCCCGTCCGGTGTATGTGGACTCACCACTGGTGACTCTTCTAGTTTTCTGTGCACTGCTTTACTCTCTGCTGATATTTCTGTTCTTCATGACATTATCATGATTTTATCTTATTGGCAAAATACTTTTCTCTGCTATGAATTGATATATAAGACAACACAATAGGGACTAATTCACCATGCCATTGCTAAAGTATCATTGGATAATTCATCAGTGCTATTGCTCAATCATAGTGTTTCAAATATTCATTTTCTGAATATCCAAGCTTGCATTTATTTAACAGTCACAGAACTAATTAGAAATAATAAATTACAATTAGAAGACGACATTTTTCAATTGGTGGACAAGACCAGCAGTAAATACAGTGTCTGCAGATGTTAATGGCAATAGCACAGAAATAATAACATTATAAGTATACATTGTCGTAAATACAATTAAGCTGTATAATCTGGTTAAACAAAGACAAGTTTAATGTTCAATTGACAACAATATTATTACTACTTTTGTGAAATAATAATAACAAAATATAATACATCAGACTGACCACTGATCCAGACAGGTCAGATCTGCAGTTGTAGGCGTATCATTGATTGTGCATTACAGTGGTGCTTTAGAAGTTCTCAAATTAGAAATACATTATTACATTTTCCTAGGTCCATAAACTTGGGTTATCCCATAGTTTGCGTTGGTAAATTATTTGAATGTCTTCAATGCAGTACTTCACGTCAGTAAATAAGCAGTCTACCTATATCCATGATAACTATTATCAATACGCTTCCATTAATTTTCATTTTTTTAAATTTTTCATCAATCCAGCTTCTATTTAATTAAACAAATGACCCAACTTCTATTTAAGAATTTTTTTCATCGATGGAACTTTTTATTTAAGCAAAGAAATATTCCCATGGGTCCAGCTTCTACTTACGGGAACAATAATTTTCACCAATCCAGCTTGTATTGAATCAAAAACTTAAAGTTTCATCAATCCAGCTTCTATTTACGGTAAAAAATTATGTCCATCAATCCAACTTCCATTTAGGGAAACAGTTTTTTCATCAATCTAGTTCCATTTTAATTTGACGATATAAAATAATTTAGCAACGTAAACTATGGTTTAATCTAAACTTGATTCATTCATTCCGAAGATTTATACAGCGCCCCTTCAAGGTTACTACTCAGTCAGGAGCACTCCCGACCCAACCCCGGCCGAAAAGGATGGTCTTAAGGCTGCGGTAAAACGGTACCGGCCCGCTATTCCGGGGGGCCGTTATTGCGGGGGTCCACTATTCCGGGGGTCCACTATTCCGGGGTCCACTATTCCGGGGATCCACTATTCCGGGGTCCACTATTACGGGGGTCCACTATTCCGGGGGTCCACTATTCCGGGGATCCGCCTGACTCCGGCATTTATTATGTTATTAATATATGCATGTTTATATATGTTTGTATATGTATATGTTTACATAAAATTATATGTATTTATATCTATATAAATGTACATATGTTATACATTTGGCTATTAGTGTATATATATAAATGATATATATGCATGCATATGTATACATATATATGTATATATATATATACATATATGTATATACATATATGTATGTATTTATATGTATATATGTATGTATATACTATATATATAGATGTATGTGTATATATACATGTGTATATATATATTGTGTATATACGTATATAAATGTACTTATGTAACTATTATTTATGTATGACATGTACACCGACATTTTAAAGTTGATTGAAACAAATCATTACAGATAAACTTGAAGATACTTATATACCAATCCTTTGAGACAAGTAGGCCTATAGCAACACACAATGTAGGCCTACAGGTAGAGCTCATAATGCAGTGCTGTGTGTTACAACTGTGATTCAGATCATTTTGATTGACAAAACTTTTCAGAATTCACATTTATAATTTTTAGAGCTTAACCCATACATAGAGAATAAGCATGTTTTAGATTAAATGCAGCATTCTGCAATATATTCCACTATTGAAAGTTTAGTTACAACTGGCCCCATCTAGTGTTACAACCAATCCAGGCACGGGGCTGGTTCTTACACGCTGGCAGCGTTTGTTTTTGTAAATTTTCTATAAAATGTACAAGAGCAATATAATCCAATATTTTGTCAGTCACCGATGGCTGAACAAAGAAGCCAGTAACACCAATATCAAAAGAAACTGCACTTTATTTTTAAATAACCAAAATGCTGAACTTTTTACTTCTAACCTCGGTCTCCCCTACCTATGTCCCCGAGTTGCCTTGTTTAGTGCTAATTGAAAAAACCTTTCCCACTGCGCTGCCTCCTTTCCACTTCCAGTAATAATCTTGTAGGTTTCAATTAGGTCTCCTCTGCTCCTCCTCCTTCTCTCTAATGTTGTTAGTTTGTATATTTAAGCTCATCTTAAGTCACAGTCACACGATCTGTCTGAGCTGTGTTTAAAGGTCGCACTTGTTGCAGAAGGTGCCATATAAGTACGCAGATATATAGACGTGTCAAATACTGCACCTCTGTACCTGTTACTTTGTGTAGTTACTGTTTAATGATGCTGCGTCATAACAACGATGATTAGCGTCACCATCTTCCTTTATCCAGGCTTGGGACTGGCACTAACTGAAACCGGCAGTGGCAGAATTGCACCTGTTACTGGTCTATGTGGGCCGCCTTATACAATGGGAAATCGCCGTCCGTCCGTCCCTCCTTCATCTGTTTTAGACCTCATGAAGTCACAAGTAACCAACACAACTGGCAAATGGTATACTTCCTGAAGACAGGCAATCATTTTCCTGCAAAAGTCGTAAATCACCAGGTCAATAAACTAGTGAGACGAGAAAATACAGAAAAGCAAACTTCCATTGCAGTCCATGAAGTAAATCATACAAGTCTATATACACTGGAAGCCTTCCTATAACAAGCTTCTTCATAATACGAATTCTGATATAGGGTGGAAGAAGATATGAATCTAATGCAATTCAGCTCTCTAATAAGACCAATTTTTTTATTAAGCAACTTTGTTTTACCATACTACTTGATAAAATTTTCCTGTTACTTGCATCCAAGAAATTTTACCATAAGATACAAGATAACTTGAAATTCGAAGCAAAATATAACTGGAACAAAGTGCAGTTGTTTGTAAACATATCAGTGGTTCGGTTTTTTCATTGTTTCTGAAAGATAGGCCTACTAAACAGTTCTACTCTTATCTGGAAACTTTGATAGCGCCATTATAAGCACAAGACAGAAACTGATCGGTCGCTTAGAAGCAAAACGATATTCTAAATTACAATCCACTGAACACAACAGTCGAGATCCAAAAGGCCCCAGAGAATGGACGGCCTACAGAGGTTCTGTGCTTGTTATGGCAAAATGCAGAGAAACTATACTGAACAGTCCTTTACCACAACATTGGTAGCCTATATATCTCTGTGTAGGATGGTAGCAGATGAAATCCTGGTCATATATTTCAGAATCGTCTTTAGGGTCTTCCATAAAGGACATCCGCAAATATGACCTACTTTTAGCCCCTCCCTCCCTTGTCCGCATTTGGCCTTACCGTTCCTCCCTCCCCTTTGAGCACGTCTGCAACAGAGGACGACCCACTGGCTACAAGACGCCCTCTGGCAACACGGACCCGCATCCCCATCAACCATCTTCCTTTCTGCTGCTTTTGCTTGGTAAACCCGAATTCATTGTTTGACATTACCATCATTCTTCTCACAATAATTACTACTGTGAACACTTAAGCGATAGTTTGGGTTTCATGTCAAGAAGCCTGTTTAAAGTTGCAGCGAAGTTTATACTGTGCATCCATTTTAACGGATATATACTGTTAATTACAAACTTATAATAAGATCCTTAAACTCTGCAACATTACCAGTTTAATAGCGATGTGTTTAATAATGGCTGCAGATGAGGGAACCACCTTCCCTCCAATAGGTAGTCAACTATAGACACTTGATACCTATAGTGATGCATATTATAAGCCATGGTACATTGGTACAAAAACTTGTGCAAGTTCTTAGGCTTCTCCTAGGAGAGTCCATGAATACATGTATATGTATGCATCTAGTATAGAGCTAGTGGTGGATTGATGCAACTTAAGATACTAATGTTGAAACATGAAATGTTTATTCAGCTGTTTGCAACAAAAAATTACTAATGACAAACCAATGCAGTACATAGGCCTACTGTCTGCCATCTGACTGAAGTTGGTGTTTTTTAGGCATACAGTAGGTTGTACTGAAAGACTATGAATACAATTTAGATGCAGAGGTCTGCAATGATCATAACCATTTTGTCTGCATTTGTCCGCTTTTGGGTGAAACATACCTCCCCTCTTTTCTCGGACAACGCTCTCTTTATGGACGACCCCTTTCTTGGGCTACAACAGGTCAGTGCATGGGGAACTAAAATGGAGTGTCACCTATTTATATGGGCAGTGGTGGTCAAGAATCTCTCCCAACAAATTCACTGAAAATAAGCATGGTCAAGCATATGACGTTGCTGTAGAAATATATGGCAAAATAACATACCAAAACAAAAATGAAGGTCTATTTGCAATTAGTGCTGAAATTGGCCATTAATTAATCGGCTTTGTTGGAAATACACCTTCCTAGCATGAGTTAGCTTATGGTATCAGCAAAGCACTCACCTGATCAACGTGTACACGGATCAGGACATGGCCCCTGCGCATTTGAAAAATACAGGAGTAATCACAATTACTGAAGCAGCCTCAAAAGGCAACCGAGTTTGACAGCTACAGGTGTAGTTTTACACAGGTCCTTACAAGTGCTATATAAGCATATTGAAACTTACATGTATGTGCATACATGCATAACTACATACACTCAGTATGACTTATATAGTTTAATGAAAGATTTCCATGGCCCATGGATGTTACTACCTAGAATTGTGACCTATAAGACTCTGACTTAAACTGTTCTGCGTTTCATTCAGTATCACTTGAAACTGTTCGGCTAGCAGCTTGAACTGGCTGTGCAGCTTGAAGAAGTCCTCGGCCAAGTGCACTAAGTGAAAGTCTCGTGTGTTCAGCTCCTCCTTCAGAAGCAAGTTCTCACTCTGAACGCTCTCGAGTTCGTTTCGCAGTTTCAAGTTGGCACCCTGGCAGGTGGCGAGGTCCTGTTGCATCCGCTGAAATCGGCGTTCCAAGTCTGAAGACACACTGATGCTACCACTGCTCAATACCGACGGCTTCTTCCTTCGCTGTTCTAGAAAGTGAGTAGATTTGACAGAGGGTGGACTGGAGCGACGACCTGCAACAGGTGACGAAGATTCTGTTAGACCGTTGCTGCCGCTGGTCGACTCCGTGACGGCATCACCGATCGACTGGTGATCCTGCATGTCAATCGGGGCAGACGAAATGGATGGACGAGACCGTTTAGAATTTGCAATACTCGTCTTCTGCTCAGTTCTTGTTTCGCTCGTTTCTTCGGGCAGTTCTTCCTTGACGGAAAGAGGCCGGGTGTCGTCGGGCGATGACTGTTGTCGGTCGACAATGTCCTTTGACGGAGTCTGGATGATCGCCCGCCGTAGAACAGAGGCAGATGATTCACCTTGAATGTTCTGCAGCATCGTCTCAAAGTCGATGCTGTCGTCGTTGCTGTCAACTGGAGCAGAGGCATTCGCAGTAACTGACAGAAAACGAGCACGCTTGATGGCACGATGTCGGATACTTGTCCTTGTCGAAGCAACGCGGATGCGACTCTCCTACAGCACATGAATGTGTCTGGTTATTGTTACAGCCTTTTATGAATATGTCAAAGGTGTATGCATACATGTATTTAAATAGTTGAGCACTACGGATTTCAGAGTTTTAAACAGCTAATAGAACTCTAAAGACTGGCAATGACTTGTTCACTGTTTTACTTTGGCCTTTGCCAAAGTCCTGTCCTGTCCCCATGTGAAGTTACACATACACCTCAGGTTCAGATATTCTTACCTTGCACACATAGTAAGTGCTTTAACACTTTAATGACGAGCTGCAATGGTTTTGCAGTCGCTTTTAGAACACTCTCGTCATTAAAGTGTAAGGCAAGTGCATAAATGACTGGGTGATGGTTAGGGCTGTCAAAATGTTAGTAAAATGCGGCCCGGGCACCTCGGGCGATGACTGTTGTCGGTCGGCAATGTCCTTTGACGGAGTCTGGATGATCGCCCGCCGTAGAACAGAGGCAGGATTCACCTTGAATGTTCTGCAGCATCGTCTCACAGTCGATGCTGTCGTCGTTGCTGTCAACTGGAGCAGAGGCATTCGCAGTAACTGACAGAAAACGAGCACGCTTAATGGCACGGTGTCGGATACTTGTCCTCGTCGAAGCAACGCGGACGCGACTCTCCTACAGCACATGAATGTGTCTGGTTATTGTTACAGCCTTTTATGAATATCTCAAAGGTGTATGCATACATGTATTTAAATAGTTCCGGACTACGGCTTTCAGAGTTTTAAACAGCTAATAGAACTCTACAGACTGGCAATGACTTGTTCACTGTATTACTTGGCCTTTGCAGGATTCTGTCCTGTCCCCGGTGAAGTTACACATACACCTCAGGTTCAGATATTCTTACCTTGCACACATAGTAAGTGCTTTAACACTTTAATGACGAGCTGCAATGGTTTTGCAGTCGGCTCGTCATTAAAGAGTTAGGCAAATACATGACTGGGTAAGGGTTGCAATATTATGACAAAATAAATAGCCATCCCGTTAAGGTCAGTTAATGTTGGTCATCACTGTAGGAAAAAATAAACAATCACAATGAAAACTTCCACTGGAATAATACCTTGCCAAACTCCCGAGAACTTGTTGGCTTTTTATGTGTCGTTCCATTTGCTTGCGACAGGGATGACAAGGACGATGAGGCATCAGTCAGAAGTCATTCCATTCACGGCCATGTCCACTTTGTCCCACATTAATACACTCTTTAATGCCATTTCGGGAACATCAAACTTCTCAGCTGCCTCCTGCAAGTTCATTAATCCTTTTGTCACATTTTCAAGTGCGGTCATGAAATTTGGTGTCGCATTTTCCAGAATACTCTCCTAGAAATAAAATAAACGAATTTAAACGTATAGTAGAATAAAATAAACCTCACTCATGTAGGACATGTTATTGTACTCACTAAGTTATCATGATAGCCCCAATTAACAGCATTTTCAACCCACCTTAAGAACACGTATGGCATCATGTATGCCAGGGGTGCGCAACCTTTTCGTTACTGTCGGCCGCATTGAAGGCTCTTATTCTCACCACGGCCGCCATGATTATCTGCTATTAGGTCATGTGAAAAGTACACTCCTGGGGACGTTTACTGTGTTAACTGTTACAACTATGGTGACGTCTATTCCTTCTCCACGAACTTCAGTAGGCCTACCAAATCTTTTCCATCACAAATATTAATAAAAGAATAATTATAAAAAACACGATCAATTTTATCTACATTTTCAATCCGACTCAAATTTGTAGCTAACAATATTTCAAATAATGGCTGCTTTCTTGGAAATGGACCCAGAGGCATGAGAAGGCGAAAAACCTTAAGTGTAGGCTAATGCCCCAATAGCAGACTCCAGACTCCAAGTTGTTGTCCATCAATCGAGTTTTGTACTTAATTTTTAAAACAATTCACCCATGAGAAGACTGCCTCACCCACGTAGGTGCCTCCGAACAGTGGCGTAGCCAGGAAAAAATTTCAGAGGGGTTTACGCCATCGGGGGTTCCCACTGGAAACTGTCGTATATTTCTACATTTATAGTTTTTAATAACAGTAATGCATTTACTTGGGGTGGAAGGGCTGAACCCGTAAAACCATCCCTAAATACGCCAAAACCTCCGAATAGGATCCGTCCAGAGTATTTCTTGTCATGACAGTTATCGAAGTCTATTCCACCGCCAGCTTTCACACTTCAAGTAAATCGGTTTTATCCTCGAACTTGTTTAGGAGTTGTTCGTCATTCTTCAACTCTACCAACTCCTTTCGTAGGTCCAGGGGAGCATTGTCTGTTTCCACCAGATGAGGAGTAGTAACAGGTCGCAGTGGTGGCACAATCTTTTAAAGTCATTGAATCGTTCAGTGAATTCTTGCAAAAGGCAGGACATCATCAAGGACGGCGGTAAAGGACGCAATAGGAATGCCGTCTAGTTGCATTTGTGCACTGTAACTTTCATTGATCACTCTCTCCCTGCACCTCACTGTCAGCTCTGCTCGTAAATATGCAGTGGTTGGCTGTCCACTGCTTAATATGGATATTTAGTCTGCCTGCCTCTTTGAGTACATCTGCAGGGATATAATCATAACCTGCATTCTCAAAGGGTGTCAGTGCATGTTATTGTACTCACTAAGTGAGTATAATATCATGTTAGCCCCAATTAACAGCATTTTCAACCCACCTGAATTAAAAATATTTATGAATTGATATACATGTGCCGCAATACATTACAATTGGACCGTGTCCACGGCCGCCAATCTCTTACGGCCGCATAGGCAGGTTGCGCACCCCTGATGTATGCAATGTGTCTGAGTGGTATTTAAAAGGTGCTACTAGATGTGGGGAGAGAGGGAAGACATGTGCAGATAAATATTTTGTTCATCTGCTCTGGAACTGTACTGTGCTCAGCAGGGCTTAAAACGAGCCACAACTAATAGACTGCTACACATCAAATTCCTGCACTGCAAGTTAACGTGTCTTGCATGTTAACTAGGGGTCATTGGAGTCATGGTCACCCAGCCTGTAAAGCACATTCAAACATAAACAGGATTCACATAAAGCATCTCCACTGTATATTAAGAGTCTTGAAGCATTCACAATAATTAGTGTGTTATTACCAGTGCTGTTAATTAGTGCTAAGGTACGGCAAAGCAATTTAAGGTATTTGCTCAATTATTGCAAGCAGCTACAAAAGTATTATATAAAGAGGTACCAGCATACTAAAATTAGTATTAATACTTCCTTCGTACCATAAGGCCATCCATGGGCGACTCACTGCCATAGGTGCTCATCCCATTCCTCCACTTGTTTAACATCCATCCTACATAATGTTATATTCACTGCTCTCGTTCACTGCACATTTAATCACTTTCCTCACTGCCATATACCACTGCAGCCAATACAGTAAATGGAAATGAAATTTATGGCAAGGAGAAGAGAAAACATTAAAGCAAGTGCTGGTCCTAGTAAGCATTAAGTTGTAATTTATTCAGCTGAAATAAAGCGTCATAATAAGTTTTAAGTTGTAATTTATTCACTCAACTAAAGTTACTAACTGCTAGTTTTGGCACTAGTCCCTGGTAGAAGGTCTCGCCCTCTTGTACAATCTTCGGACAGCAAGGGTAAGCCACTGATATCAGTTGTCCAAGAATCGCCTTTGTAAGGTGAGGAAAAGTCCTCTGCACCTTGTGTAGCAAAATTTTGGCCGATGTTAAACAGTTGTGATACCGTGAAAGGTACTTGAAGTTTGAGCAAAGCCTGTCACATAAGAAAAACAACAACATTTAGCAAGGTAAGGTAACTGCAGGAAATCACTCCTTTACTAAAAGCCTCTGCTAACAATCTCCTCTATCAACAGCTCTCCTCAGTCAAGAGCTCCTATAATTGAAGAATATTTTGATGCAAGTGAAAACACAACATTAGCAATCCAACAACCAGACTAAGTTTACCTGCAGTCATCAGTTTTCAAAACAACAAACAAACCTGGATGCTAAGCCATATTTGGAATACTGGGCGAGTGGTTGCTGACGTACTTAATAAACAGATAAAGTAAATAAATATATAAATCTAGCCTAATAACTTATACAGCACTGCAATAATATATATGGCTCTTGATATGAAACAGTGACAAAAGATCCTTAGCCGTGGCATGGATACCCAACTAATCTAAACATTAGGAAACCCAGAAAAGGTGTGCTCAGCTGAGTCTTTTGAAACAGTACATATATTTTTAAAAGATGATTGTTACAAGAGGAAGTCATGGTACACAAGAAAGTCCGATAAGCTCACGTCAAAGTACAGAGGTAAAGAGCGGATTGTCCAAACAGGAGAATCTTGAATCTAATCCATTCCTCCATAGGAAGCCAGTGCAGTGTTTCTCATATTCTGCTCAGTGATGGTATTATTATAGCACATTTCTGACCCTCTGGAAGATATTCGTCAGCCAGCAATACATTGCAAGGCCATACAACAAAAGGTATTAGTTCGTCAACAAATTCACGGAGTAAGGAAGTTGAAATGAGGTCAAGGGCTCATTGTGCAGTGATGACAAGAGAAGCAACTTCAACTCAGCATCTGTCACCATGTTGAACAATCCATCCAGCACTGGCCGTCGAGAATGTGAGTGGAGCTTAGCACTCTGCTGCTAGGCAGACCTCAGACAACTTCTTGGTCATATGGCTCAAGTATTCCTCAGCAGATAACAATGGAGAGTCTGTGAGTTACAAGGCCAGCCTAGAAACTGTGAAAGGATTTTCCAAAGCCACTTGCGGTCTTTCAAATGGTGGCTATCAAACTCTCCCATAAGCACCACTCCTTACGTTGGAACAAGGAGTACTTTCCCAACAACAGCCTAGTCCAAGTTTGATCCTCTGAAACGATGCTCAACTCGTCTTACTGTTCACTCCTCTGCACTCTGAATCGAACAATAGCGTCCGATGATAACAACTGATGTGAGCAGCATGTGACAGTGCAGATCATTGATGATGGCTGAAGGTGTTGATTGTTCTGGTGAGGTTCAATAAGTGACAGTGTCTGTCGAATACAGCAATTACTTCTCATAGCAGGCATTAGATGACTGTATTGATTGGCACATGGGTGACTGTAACTGCTTCATAAGAGGACACAGGAAGTACTTACCACAGATGGACTTCTGGATAGTCTGCTAAGATGTCCTGCATTCCTGTGGTACTGCTCATGAATCCCAACCCATCTGTGCTGGCACAGCCACCATCAGCCACATCCACCTCCTGCTTGATGGCTCTCTCTGCCACTTCGGTCAGATCCGACCCAGCCGAATCGAGGCAACTGTTTTCAACTGAAGTCACAAACAGTCTCCGAGGTCTGGCATGACCGGGCGAGGAGCCATCGCCGCTGCCGTCATCGTCTTGTTTGGCGCTCCTCTTCAACCTCCCTGGAGCAGAAGATCCAGAGGCTGCATCAATGCCAGACAGACTTCCATCTATGGAAGATGCTAAAAGCACCTTCCGTGTTGCTCGGCTCTCCTTCGGCTTGGGCAGATCTTCCGACAGCTGGCCAGAACCGAGCATGAACTCGTGAAATGGATTTCGCAAGACATAGTTCTGCAGGAAGGGACCAAGGTCCATGGGATCATCACATGGTTTGGATGCCATATCGATCTAAAATTACAAACAACAATTCACATTACAGTTCTAACAGCTTAGCAGCAGTACCTACATTGCAACAGTACCACACTAGCAACAGTGCTTCAATGCAACAATAGCATCACTAGAACAGTACTACAACAGCAACAGTGCATTCATGCAATAGTACTTAAATACAACAGTACTTCAAAGCAACATAATTGAATTAAAAACAATGACTCAGTGCAATTGTATTAAACTAGCAATAGTACTTTACTGCGACATTACTAATTTAACAACATTACTTCAGTGTGACAGTACTGAATTAGCAACAACATATATCTAGATTTAGGTATACATTGAACACCTTGACTTGCTTACTTGCTCATATCACCTGACTAGACTGAGCTACTGTAAGAGCATTTGCAGTATATTTAGCTAAATGAACATGCACTTTATAAATATCCTTTAACCCTTTAACGACAAGCTGCATTGATTTCCCATGCATTTTAGTACATGCTCATCGTTAAAAGGTTAAAAGTATCAACAGTCCAACAAGTCCATCATCTGCATCCTGGGTGTGCTTTTGGACAGACCAAGTGAACCACCTTTGCAGATCCTGCTTCTATACAGTGCTTCAATACTGGTTACATGGTGCAATCCGTTGTTCAGTGCTGCAGTGACCCTTGTTCATTCATTCATCATAACATGCTTGTACTATTACAATTCTATACTTGTTGGTATGCCAAAGTTACAGTTGCACCAGATCCAATCCATTTTTAACTGCTGCTAAAGTCATGGCCAGCAAGCTGAAATATTCTATTGCTTCCCATTGTAGAGCCTATTATATTCAAGATCATCATACCGACACATGCCTCAGCTGTGGCACTGCCCTGGCATATATCAGGGAACTAAGCTCCAGTCTTAAGTCAGCTGGGTTTTTTGACGATTGTTGCGCTCTGTAGGGCACAAAGAATTATTCAGGTGCCATGCTGCCACACATCAAGTCAAGCCCATCATATAATCCTATGGCCTGGAACTTCCTGAAACAGACCTCCATCACATTTTCATACGGTTGCCTTTGACTCTGTGCAGCATACATTTGCAAACTGTCTTAAAGCACACTTGTTAGATCTGTCAGATAGCCATCGGTGAAGCGCTTCTGTGAGGTACTTAAATGCACAACAATAAGTGTTTTGTAATATATATTAATACAAAATACATACATCAGTAAAACACAGCAACAGCACTAAATTACCAACTGTAATCAGTACTGACACTAGACATAAATCATGATCACATATCTATGTTTTACATGCCTGCAAGTCTATTACCAATACCATTTTCAGATGTATGTGACAGCATTACGATCAAAAGGGAACCTAAGTTATGGCACAAGATATCATAAATTATAGATAATGCACTGTTAACAGGGTTAAACAAAGGATTCACCTCCTCTGTGCTTTACAAAAATTTAACTCAACACACAATCCTATTGCGGGTACCCTTTACGCAAGTATTACAACATGTAAAGGATTCTGGAAATAAATATCAGAATAGTTCACAACACATTTGAATTCTACCTGATTTAACTTCAGTGCAGACGATCATAGAGATGTGATATCATTTAAATGCATAACGCCGGCTCAGACAAACTACGGTGCTCGTTCATTCATATCGCTAGATAAACCGTTATTTATCACGTCCTCTCGAGCACGCACAAACAAAATCATATGTACGAAGCGCTAAATATGCATAAGCTATCGTGCTCCTAGACTCTCATCTTCCACGTTCTTAAGCACCTTGAAACATGACAACAGCTGTTGCTAAGCACACCGATTTATTTAACTAAATGCCCGGATGCTTAAAACGATTTTAACTTTCAGCAGTCTTCCAGCCAGATCGATACATGCATACACTAATATGTATTAGACCGTCTACAGAAACATTAAACTAAAATTACGGTGACTCTGAAATATTATTTATTTATCAACATTTTGAGCATTTAAATCGAAAAGATTTATTTGCCTTTCCACACAGATGACATATCATAGATTCAACGCTTTTCGTAATTATGTCATTCGCATTCAGCAGTAAGTAAATAACACGCAATTTAACTCCTTACGAGTAAGTAAGTAAAATAGATCAGCAGCAAATATAAAAATGTGGTTGTGGCCTAGCACTCCAATTCAGTGCGTATTTTAACGGATTTTGACTACTGGGACAAAGTCTGCCACGACAATGGGTCTGACGGAGTGTCGTAAGCCCCAGCCGGCAACGCATTTTAGAGCATTTTCTGTCAAATGGAGCCCATTTTAACCACTTTATTTTATCAAAATTTGCATTTTATTATTATACATATCCCTATTTAAGTTATTCTTAGAAGTTTGCAGTTTGAAACATAATTAGATCAACAGTAGTCGAAAACATGTTTACGTTTCCTCTTTGTCCGAAGACAATCGTTACCATGCCTACGTTTCCTCTTTTCTGAAGACAATCATAAACCATATCTATACGTTTCCTCTTTGTCCGAAGACAATCGTAACCATGCCTACGTTTTCTCTCTGTCTGAAGGCAGTGTGATTCTCCTTACAGATTTTATTTTTAGTTATAGTTACAGTTATAGTTAATGGTTTTTTATTTTTAGTTATAGTTATAGTTATAGTTAGTATTATTTTTTAGTTATAGTTATAGTTATAGTTAATGGATTTTATTTTAGTTAATTTTAGTTACTACTTATTTACAATAATTAAGGCTATAAGCAAATTTGTGCGTATTAACACGCTGTTTCACAATTTGCTCAGAGCTTTGAAAGCCTTTGAAGCCTGGGGTGCATTCAGCTTCATGAATACACGAGTTTCCAAAGTAACTGACAAATTGTATAATACAAATATCGCATTTTTCGTTCACGTTTATTTCGATTCGTCCATATTGCACTTCCTATTTTTATTTTTTTGCATTAACGAAAATAAAGATGAATTTTCGTTAGTGTTATTTTCGTTATAGTTATAGTTATAGTTAATGACATTTTTTAGTTATAGTTATAGTTATCGTTAACGAAATCATTTTATTTTCGTTAAAGAACATTTTCGTTATCGTTATCGTTAACGAGAATCACACTGTCTGAAGGCAATAGTAACCATGCCTACGTCCGTTTTCTCTTTTCTGAAGACAATCGTAACCATGTCTACGTTTCCTCTTTGTCCGAAGACAATCGAGCAAATCTACTTTTCCTCTTTGCCTGAAGACAATCATAACCATGCCTACGTTTTCTCAATCGTAACCATGTCTACGTTCCCTCTTTGCTGAAGAATCGTAACATATCTACGTGTTCTCTGAACCTACGTTGCTCCCTACGTTTTCTCTTTGTCCGAAGACAATCGTAACCTATCTACGTTTTCTCTTTGTCCGAAGACAATCGTAACTATGTATACGCTTTCTCTTTGTCACGATATCTCAGTGCAAGGACGATATTGTCGCGTCGTCCCCCCTTATCACTGGCCTCCAGGGAAAACAGTGCGGCTGCAACCCCTAGTTCATCGGGCCTCCATTCCCCAGGGAGAGTGGCGACATCCGGACCCCGGAACAATGTAGAGCCAAAGAGTGGGGAGCTAGACCGGCCTTGGATGGAGGGATCATATATATAGTTGGTCACCGCATGATAGGAACCCAAATCCTGTGAACTCTGCAAACCAGGAACGGACGTAGTTACCAGGCCGAGGTCCGAGGCGGTTTCAAGGCGGGACATTTCCGCGGTTCTCGAGGTGAGAACGACTGGGGCTCTCCCCAAATCAGGGTCCTTACGGGTCCATAGCAGGTCTAACCGGGTTCCCATATAATCCAAACGGTTAACTACCCTATCCAA
>JACEVL010000715.1:0-37511 GCA_020284085.1 Aporrectodea caliginosa
TGAAAAACCCAGAAAAAACCTTTTAATTAGGGGGGCCCAAATTAAAAATAAAAAAAATTTTTTTTGCAAATTTTTGCTATTTTAAAACCCTTTTTTTTTTTTTTTTAAACCATTTCCCAAATTTTCCCAAGGGTTGTTCTAATTATGGCTTTAAATTTAATTATGGAAGGGATGTTTGTTATTTTAAGATTTGTAATTTTATCAAATTTTTTTTTTAATAATTCCCTTTTGAAAAATTAAAACCAAGTTTCGCAAAAAAACATAAAAAAAAAAATTTAATCCATTAAACTAAATAAAAATTAAAAAAAATTTAAAATTCGGTAAAATTCAATATTTTCTATTATTTTTTAAATATGTGAATGCGTTTTAATTTTTGAATTTTAATTATATCTTTGCTTGTGAAAAAATTTAAAAATTAAAAATTAAAAAAAATTTTTAATAAAATTTCATTTTTTAAACTTAAAATTTATTTTTAAAACTTAAACCCTGATTTAAAATTATTTTGTCTCAACTGTATTGTACATAATTTTTGAATTGTCGTCAACGGCCTTTGATGTCATATGATGACGCTAAACCATGGAATAAAAAAATGGTTGTTCGTCTACGAGATCTCTGACTAAGCAAAAATCGGTAATAATGGTCCTGGCGGCCGCAAGATAACGATAAGTAAATGAAAAACACGAGCAGTAGTTTGTTCCCAAAAGGCGCTATAGAAATTGACAAAATACAGTAGGCTACAATAATCCACGTAGAATAAGTTTTGCACAAATAAGTAAAGTAATTCGATTTGGAATCTTTGTTGGCTAGTTGCTGTTTAAGAATACGTTGTCATAAAAATATGATTAGCGTCGCCCTCCTCCGTTCTCCAGGCTTTGGACTGACACTACCGCAGGTAGGATTGTGGCGTAGTTATTTGAAACTTCCATATATGCTCACTGCTCAGTCTAGACACCTTCAAATCGGTTGTTTCAGATTTTATATAAGTATTTAATCGTTGAACTTTGCTGGTGGAATTTCTTTTAGACGTAACGGTTACGGGGTCACGGCAGCCGCAAAGATGGCTTTAAGTAAATGAAAAGCACGAGCAGTAGTTTCTTTCAAAAGGCCCTATATAAATTGAAAAACCCAATGCAATACAAGAATTACGTAAAATTAATACGCCTTAAGTAGGTAAGTAAGTAAGTAAGTAATTATTATTATTTATTATTAAATAAATTTGTAACGCGCGCAAGGTCACACCGAGATGTGAATCTGAGGCGCGGATAGTCAACCGCCAGGTGAAGATGCACTTAGATTTCTAAATCTTGAAAGCCAAGGAGAAATAGTGAGTTTTGAGCCGCTTTTTGAAGGAAGGAAGTGAAGTTGAGCTACGAAGAGAAAGTGGTAGTCGATTCCATTCCTTTGGAGCAGAGGCGTGGAATGCACAGAGAGCCCATAACTGTTCAATAAGTAAGTAAAGTAAGTAAAGTAAAGTAGAAGTAAGTAAGTAAGTAAGTAAGTAAGTAAGTAAGTAAGTAAAGTAAGTAAGTAAGTAAGTAAGTAAATAAGTAGAAGTAAGTAAGTAAGTAAGTAAGTTTGTAAGTAAGTAAGTAAGTAAGTAAGTAAGTGTATCCTTTATTATACCAATAATATTGCTAACCGCACTTTTGTTTGTACAAAGCAGTCACTTCTGTGGTTTAGTGAAGCTATACATACCATAACAGTCGAAATATGCCAACGTTCCCTGGCGTTAAACTGCATTGTAAATCATCCGCATTATAAAATGTTTCCGAGCCAAAATGAAAATGAGCTCTTGGAAGCAGTTCTGTAGGCTTCCAACTTTTGTGTAAAATAAAGTAGAGATCACCAGCTGTAGCAGCCGCAAAGATGTCGTTAACGGTTAAACACTTTAATGGCGCGACGTATGAATTAAGCTCAGTTTATACACCTTTAAATAAATTATTACCAGTGTTGTGCACGAGACCAAAATTCCAAGACCAAGACCGAGACCAAGACCGCGAGGTTCAAGACCAAGACCGAGACCAAGACCGCGTGGTTCAAGACCAAGACCGAGACCAAGACCGCGAGGTCCAAGACCAAGACCGAGACCGAGACCCGCGTGGTCCAAGACCAAGACCGAGACCAAGACCTCATCATCCAGGACCAAGATCTAAGCCTCAAGACCATAAACGCAATTCTCAGTTGTAGTGTTACATATTCCCATCAGATGCTTACAGTGTGATTCTCGTTAACGATAACGATAACGAAAATGTTCGTTAACGAAAATAAAATGATTTCGTTAACGATAACTATAACTATAACTAAAAAATATCATTAACTATAACTATAACTATAACGAAAATAACAATAACGAAAATTCATCTTTATTTTCGTTAATGCAAAAAATAAAAATAGGAAGTGCAATATGGACGATTCGACATAAATGAGAACGAAAAAATGCGAAATTTTTATTATGCAATTTGTCAGTTACTTTGGAAACTCGTGTAGTCATGAAGCTGAATGCACCCATGCTTCAAAGGCTTTCAAAGCTCTGAGCAAATTGTGAAACAGCGTGTTAATACGCACAATTTTGCTTATGGCCTTAATTATTGTAACTAAGTAGTAACTAAAATTAACTAAAATAAAAATCCTTTAACTATAACTATAACTATAACTAAAAAATAATACTAACTATAACTATAACTATAACTAAAATAAAAAACCATTAACTATAACTGTAACTATAACTAAAATAAAATCTGTAAAAAGAATCACACTGGATGCTTATTATATTTATAGTTATGGTTTTTGTCCCCAAGTCTTCGAGGTCTCATGAAGAGCACACTATAGCTAAAGACACTCTCAGTAGGTGCAGGTGTTGCGGAATACAAAAACTTTGACAGTAGAGAAAAATTCCGCACCAAATAGGCCTACCTGATCTGCAGGTTTACCCGGCTACTGATTTTGCCTCGAGAAACTGCATCAGTGTAAGCCCAACTAGTCACTAAATCACCAGCGGTCATGGTTAACTGTGCCTCAACGTTTTCTTGTCGCTTCTGATAAGAAGCCAGCTACGCGGTTAGCCTATCTCTCACTTTGTCCTAGGAGGATCGTCGCATCGCATGAATTCGAAGCTATCTCAGAAGACCCTGAATAACAGAAAATATCGCCAAAGGCCAAACCAAAGGCGAATGACCGAGACCAGACGCCCAAGACCAAGACCACACCTTTAAGACCAAGACCAAGACCAAGACCGCACCTTAAAGACCAAGACCGAGACCAAGACCGGTACATTCGAGACCGAGACCAAGACCAAGACCGCATTTTTCGGTCTCGAGACGGTCTCGAGACCAAGACCGCGGTCTCGAGACCACATCACTGATTATTACAGACCATATATAAGTCGCATTTTCGTTTAATCGAAGGTAGCATTTTGAGCTGGAATATGCCAAAAACTAATCTTTGTCGGCGGCAACGGCCAATGTTGTCATAAGCTGCCGTTAAACTGAGGATCAATCCAATCGAAGGTAGGCTTGCGAGAATGACTATTAAGTTGAGGTCGATGTAACGCTCCTGGAGGCCGCAAGATAGACATAAAGTAACAGAAATAAGAGCAATAATTTGTTCAAAAGAGGCGTCACATGAATTGACAAATACTCGTAGAATAAGTATTGGATGGCTGCTTCAAACAAGCGTTCATTCGCTGATCATGTTACATAATATCTATGTGTCTGTCTCTGTCTGTCTACTGTCTGTCTGTCTGTCTGTCTCTGTCTCTGTCTGTAAGTTTATGTCTGTCTGTCTCTATTATCTCTGTCTCTCTGTCTCTCTGTCTCTCTCTGTCTCTCATCTTTCGCTCTCTCTGTATGTCTGTAGGCTTTTATATAGCGCATATCAAGTTTTCCTGTCTCTTGCATTCGTCATCAACGCGATCGAACCTGCTAATTAATTAGAAGGTATTATTTTGAAAAAAATTCTCATCTGAATTAACTTATTGCTTTCCTTTATGGCGAGGTCGACGTCAAAATGATAGCCCAAGAAATCGATAACAAGTCGGTAGGTCAGTCGACAAGTTGATAAGGATGAGACTCATTTTATATACCTTTAAATCGTATATCTATTCTTCTATAAAAGCCTCAATTTCCAGTCGACTAAGTTGTTAACTCTTTAAGCTTGTCGGTTGACTTCGGGAACTACGTCCAGCTCTATTTGACTCTACACAATGCAAGTGTACACGTGTTTGTATAGCGACCTTATGGCCTAAACCCTGCTCGACTACCTCTGCATGTTTGAATGGGTGCAACGCTTTTTCAAGTTCAGATATTCTAATCCATGAAGATGATATGTAATCCGACAACCTTTCGCACAGAGGCGCATGAAGCTATAATTGGATTCAAACAGTTTTATCAAATCTCTTATTGTAACCAAGGCCGCTGATGTCGACGGGAATTATTTGAACAGTTCTTACCGTTCGTTGCGCATAACACAACTACTACTAAAATTTCAGTAATTATACAGGACCTATGGTTTGTTTTTATTTATAGGGCGAATATCACACTTAAAAGAGGTGTCTAAAAAGTTTTAATTATTCCCGTCTTTCGGTAATTTAATATAGTTCATGAGTTTACATTTTTTTTAAGGATCCTGAGTGGCCGAGTGGGTTGGTGCCCGCTCCCCGCGCCGGCGCCCCGGGTTCGCTTCCCGGTCGGGTCGGTTTATCAGAGATTAATTTCTCGGATCTTTACTGCGGGTGGCTCGGTCGCATTATAAACGTGGAGTACAATACAACACACAACACAACACAATATACTGGGGCGCGGTGGTTTGGGGGTATGTTTGGTGCCTTGCAGCTGGAGGGTTGCGGGTTCGAATCCACCTCAAAGCCGTCGCGTAGGGACCCTGGGCAAGTCCTTCACTCGCAATTGCTCATGCGCTTCGGCGTGAAACTCCGACTACAGCAGTAGTCGGGAGCGCCTCTGAATAGGAAATCTGGTAGAGGCGCTATAACAAGTGTTCAAATACAATACAATACAATACAATTAGCCTAGTACCATAGGTCACCGGTACATGTCACATATACTTATATGGCCAATATCATAATTAAAAGAGGTGTCTAAAAAAGTTTGAATAGTTCCGTCTTTCGTATGACATAATATAGTTCATGAGTGTACATTAGCCCATTATCGTAGGTCAACGGTATATATCACCAAACTACAGTTAGCAGTTGTGTAAGACCCAGATTTTAACTATACATCTTATAGCAACATTGACCAGACCAACGTGTTCATCAGTCTTTGTCTCATACCATTTGGCAAACAATGCACCTCATAAAAATTATTCATCAGTCAGATACAACTAAACCAGTGGTTCTTAACCTTTTCAAGGGCGTCGAACCCCAAGAGAAATCCATGACCACTCACCGAACCCCTCATGTTTGAACAATAATTTTTTAACTAATGGGAACAAAAGGAAATAAAAAAATGTACCAAAATGTGATACAATATTAATTAATATATTCAATACAGAATGAACATTGAACAGCCTTAAATTTCATAAGGTAGGGCCTGGTAGGCAATATCTATTTTAAAAAAAATTATTAAATAAAAGTCGAAAAATAAAAATAAAATAGCAAATTATTTTTCACTCACACTCACTGACCCTGAATATGTATATATATTTCAGAGGACCTCTGCCGAACCCCTGGCACTGACTCGCCGAACCCCAGGGGTTCGGTCGAGCACTGGTTAAGAAACACTGAACTAAACCAATCGTACCGCATGACAGAGTGGTGACCATATATATCTCGGATATTATCTGCCAATCAACAGTTCAATAAGGACTGCAAAACGCCTTGGCAATAAGCAAGACTTCGATATAAGCATGTTCGATAGAGTTATATTTGTATGTTTTACACTGCTGTGACCGGACCATTGACTGTTATTCGGCGTAACCGGTAGTTCGAAATATCTAAGTTTCACTGTACCTACATCGACGCCTATAACATTGAGAACTTCACAGTTATTTTTACCCACAAAAACAATTTTTCAGATAATAATGAATGGCAGTGTTGAGAAATATCCTAACTTTCCTATCGACATCATCTGCTTTTGATACCATTGAATGTCGTTGAAATGTTCGATCCAATCGCAAGGTCTTCTCCGCTGAACAACGTTACAAATAACTCTTGTGCAAGGTAAGGGCGACGTAAATGGCCGTGGCAGCCGTAAATATGTAGCTAAATACTATTATTATCGTCTATCAAGCTAAGATCGACGTAACGGTCCTGGCGGCCGGAAGATGGCGTTAAGTAAATGAAAAACACGAGCAGTAGTTTGTTCCAAATCGGTGCTATATAAACATGTGTTACTCTGCCCAGGACACAATGCCAGACGACGGAGGAAACCCTATGATGGATGAATTGCTGGAGCAGGAGCCAGTGGAGGACATCCCGCATGAGGCAGATATATATGTGGTCGAACCGAGGGACCCTGGCGATAAGGCGAGCAGAGGACCGCAGAACCCCTCCAAGCATGGCATGCAGACGGACCTGCGGAAGTCCGCAGTAGAGTGAAGAGCAGCCGTTCAATCGACTAACCAGGGAGCCCGATAGCGCATTGGATAACACACTGGCATAGAGAGCGAGAGGTACTGAGTTCGAGTCCCGTTAGGCGGATATGCTTTGTAAGCTGCTATTAGCGCCGTTGTATTGCAGGCTGTCTGTTCTGTTAGTAGGTAAGATTTGAATTGCATAATCTGTAAATGTACAGCGCAGTGCGTTTGTCAGGCGCTTCAATAAAGAAAAGATTATTATTATATTATTATTATTATTTTATTATTATTATTATTATTATTATTATTATTATTATTATTATTATTATTATTATTATTATTATTATTATTATTATTATTATTATTATTATTATGCTAGCCCGAGATTCAAATCTTTGAAGATGTGGTCGAACCGAGGGACAATTCCGACAACCTTTTGCATAGAGGCGTATGAGGCAAACATGGATTCCAGCAGTTTTTCTGCGAAATATATTAGGCTCAGTTTAGACACCTTAAAATCGGTTTTTCCAGACCTTATATAAGTCTCATTTTCGTTTAATCGCTAGTACGCATCGAACGTCACCGATTGAGTAATGAAACAGAAATGAACGTGTGTCCGTCTTTCTTCAATAAATTGTCACTTCTCACTGCGTCATTCGCCAGATGGCAGCACGCAGCAATCATATATGTTTCTCTTAACCTTATGCTATAATCTGCTTTGCGTGGTTAACTTATCGATTCGGTAGATGGCAGGGGAAGGGAATGCGGGATGGAGGGAGTGGAGCTATGGGGGGAGGTACGGGGAAATTGAAAGGGAGGGGAAGTGGGAGGGACAGGGGACGGCAGGGGAGTGAGGGGTCAAGGGGAATGGGGAGGGCAGGGCAGAGCAGCAGAGGAGAAAGGTAGGGGAAAGGAGCGACTAAGCGGAGGGATGGAATTTGAGGCAATGTTTAATGTAGACGTCTCTTGGGGGGAAAGTTCCCCCCAGGATCCAGAGTTTTCCCTCCAGAAAAAATGAAAGAGATGTAATTTTGTACAGAAAGTGTGAAATTTAGGGATAATTATCGTTTCCCCCATTCCAGTGGTCAGGGTGAATCGAGGAGGGAGATTTTGTTGGAAAAGTCTCGTTACTACCCCCCCTCTCGAGAAAGTTCTTGGATGGAAACACCTGTTACTACCCCCTCGAGAAATTTTGGGAAAACACTCGTTACTACCCTTCCCCCCGTGTGAACTTTTCAAATATGTTGAGATATGTTGGATACCCCCGAGAACCCTCGGATCCCCCCCCCACGACAGCAAGGGGAGTAGATTAAACACTGATCGCCGTGAACGCACATGAGATGATGTCAAAATGTTGAGTCCAATTCAATCCAAACGCAAGGTCTTGTTCGTTGTACAACAAGTACATGTAAGTAAGTAAGTAAGTATATCCTTTATTGAAAAACCAACTGCTAACCGCATTTTGGTGTACAAAGATCATCAAATATAAAAAAAAATAAATAAAAATTAAGTACAAAGCATCCGTGTGACAAATGTTTTACGAGATAGAGAGTTTGCCTTAGGTATTATTCTATTGTGGGTTCTGGGACGTAGCGAGTATGAAACAGTTTTCACGGGAGGCAGTAGTTGATGTAATACATGTGCAGGGTTGCTGATGATGGTAGAAAAGAGGTTAGAGTCTGCTTTTCTGCAAAGTTGCTCGAAACTTTGGTAGGATTCCGGTAGATAACTCTTTTGTAAGGTAATGTCGTTGGTCAAGGGCCGTGACAGCCGCAATATGTCGTAAAACACTTTAGTTCTGCGATGTATATTAGGCTTACTGAGCTGTAATATGCCAAAATAATTTCTGTCGACGGAAACGGCCTTTGATGTCATAAGCTGTCGTTAAACTCTGGATCCATATTAGGCTTAGTTTAAACTCCTTTATTTCGGTTGTTTCAGACCTTATATAAGCCTCATTTCCAAATATCCAAGTAACAGAGAAAGGGTCGCTTACTAAAGTCGAGGTAGACGTAACGGTACTGGCGCCCGCAAGATGGCGTTAAGTAACAGAAAAACACGAACAGTCAGTACGTGTGGCTTTAAGACGCGTTGTCGTCGCTCTACTCTATAGACGCAACTTGGCTCAGAGACTCTGAACATCCATGCCATCTTCAGCTGTCGACGGGAATCCGTTGGTCGGTTCCACGCGTGTGCGTGGGCCCGCAAATGGTGACTCTTCTAGCTTGCCGTGCATTATTTTGCTAACTGATGTAATATTTTCGTTCGTAATGACACTCGACATCATAATAGGCCCTGGCAGCCGCAAGATGTCGTTAAATAGTATACTTTTGCGAAATATATTATGCTAAGTTTAGACATCTTCCAATCGGTTGCTTCAGAACTTATAAAAGATTAAAAGTCTCAATTTATTTAATCGTTTTGCATTGTGCTGACGGTTAGCCAATGGGGACTCTGTGAGCAGTTCCTTTAAGCGGCGATAGGCGTCGCCAGTATGTGATATGGTCAAACTTTAGACAACTTTAGCGTAAATAAACCATAGACATCATATATTAAATGTAAGATGTCTATGAAATAAACCTACCGCACAACAGAGCACACATTTTACCTAGAGTAGCCAAACTTTATCCCATCCTGGCGCCACCTATAGCAGCCATTTTTACAGAGTCCCCCATTAAGCGAAATTCGACGTAACGGTCCTGGTGGACTCAAGGTGGCTCTAAGCAAAAGAAAACACGAGCGTGGTTTATTTTAAAGAGGAAATATATAAATTGACAAAGTACAATACAATACAATACAATAATCTCGTAGAATACGCTTTAGAAAAATAAGCTCTTTCAAACAGTAGGCTTCCAACGTTACAAAATGACTTTTGTGTGAAGTAAGGTCGATGTCACCAGTCGTGGAAGCCTCAAAAATCGCTTGTTTCAGACCATATAAAAGCCTAATTTCGTTTAATCGTGGCACTCATCCGGTGGGATGTTATTTAAGAGAACCTCGACGTAACGGACCTGGCGGACTCAAGATGGCGCTAAGCAAAAGAAAACACGAGAATTGTTTATTTTAAAGAGGCTATTAATATATAAATTGACAAAGTACAATACAACACAATAATCTCTAGAACATGCTTCAGAAAATAAGCCCTTGTACGCAATGGACTTCCAACGTTACGATTGACTTTTGTGTAAGGTAAAGTCGACGTCACCAGCCGTAGAAACCGCAAAGAAGGCTCAGTTTAGACACCTTTAAATCAATTATTACATACCGTATATAAATCGCATTTACGTCAAATCTTTGGCAAATCGTCGGAAACTCAGATCAAGTTTAAATCGACGTAACGGTACTGGCGGTCGCAAGATGTTGATAAAATACAGGAAAAGTCAGCATTAGTTTATTTTAAAGAGGCGTTATATAAATTGACAAAATGCGTGTAGAATTAGTTTTGGTCAAATAAGTAATGTAATGGATGGTTGCTTCAAACAATTGTTCAATCGCTGATCATGTTGCATATGTTGCACTCTCTGTCTGTAACTGTCTCTGTCTGTCTCTATCTCTGTCTGTGTCTCTGTGTCTGTGTCTCTGTGTCTCTGTCTCTCTGTGTCGTGCGGTGTCTGTGTCTGTGTCTTGTGTGTCTGCTGTCTGTAATGTGATACTTTATATGTCTGTGTGCAATATATAATACCTCTGTTCTGTGTGTCTGTGTGTCTGTCTGTCTCTCTCTCTCTCTCTCTCTCTCTCTCTCTCTCTCTCTCTCTCTCTCTCTCTCTCTCTCTCTCTCTCTCTCTCTCTCTCTCTCTCTCTCTCTCTCACCACTACTACTCTACTACAACTACTTCAACTACTTCTACAGACAGCGAACAAAAATTATACAATAAAGGTCTTAACATGAACTAATAAAACTGACTTTAAAGCGATTGTCACCACCATCGAAGAGTTATGTAATGTAATGTAAATCTTCGAAAATTTCTCTGCGCCCACAAAAGCCACGTCAGGGAGACCAGCTTATTCACCGGCGCTATATCAAATCAAGTCCGCAATAGCCAAACTCCTCTGTTCGTTTCGGTGCCAGGTCAAAATCCGGGGATCTCTGGATCGCTCCAAAGGCTTAAAGAAGCCGAACACCGAAAGCCCAACCAATAAGAAAGCAGCCGACAACGACGTCAACGGCTTTTGATACCACAAGAAGTCGTTAAATCCAAATCAATCCTAAGTTACTTTTTTTTAAGGTATGGACGACGTCAAAGGCCCTTTAGAAGCCGCAAGATGTCGTTAGACACATTAATCTGCGAAATATATTAGGATCAGTGCAGACACCTTTAAATCGCTTATTCCAAACCGTATATTACACCCATTTTCGTTTAATCATTGCCCTGATGAGTGTTTGCAACGTTTTTCAACTAATGTCGACGTAACGGCCATGGCGGCCACAAGATGGCGTTCAGTAACACGAACAATAGTTTATTTCAAAGAGGCGCTATATAAATTGTCAAACTACAATGCAATACAAAAACCAAGTAGTCTAAGAAATTTTGAACAATAAAGTAATGTAATCGAATATGGTTGGTTACTGTTTAACAATAATGTATCACAACAAAGAACGATGATTAAAGTCGCCCTCCTCCCTTATCCAGGCTTGGGACTGACATTACCAAAGGCAGAGCAATAGCGAAGTCATTTGGAAACTTCAAGTGGCCGAGTGGGTTGGTGCCTCGCCGCGCCGGCGCCCCGGGTTCGCCTCCCGGTCGGGTCGGATTATCAGAGATTAATTCTCGGATCTTTACTGCGGGTGGCTCGGTCGCATTATAAACGTGGAGTACAATAACACACAATACACACACATCACAATATACTGGGGCGCGGTGGTGGTGTAGGGGTATGTTCGGTGCCTTGCAGCTGGAGGGTTGCGGGTTCGATCCACCTCAAAGTCGCCGCGTAGGGACCCTGGGCAAGTCCTTCACTCGCACTGCTCATGCGCTTCGGCGTGAAACCCGAGATCCAGCGTTCGCGCAGTAGTCGGGAGCGCCTCTGAATGGTGAAATCTGGTTGAGGCGCTATAACAAGTGTTCAAATACAATAACGCCGTTATTCTTATAGTATCATTAGCTAGTTGATTTAAACAGTCGTTCAATCGCTTATCATGTTATGTATAATTATATATTAAAAACAGCGCTTCTGAGTAGCTGACACTGTAATGTCAATGTAATGTAATGTAATAAAACATTTATAAAGCGCCACTTAAGAGTCTCTCTCAGAAGCGTTCAACACGTGGCCATCAAACAGCTGAAAAAAATGCGTCTTTAAGAGTTTAGAGAAAACCATATAGCCGCGTGCAGCACCCACAGAGACGGCGGAAGAGCGTTCCGGATCCGTGGCGCCACAATCGTCATATGCCTTGAAGGGGCGCTATATAAATTTTTCAATGAATATTATTTGATTATATGCATACACATATATAAATATGTGTATATAATTATCTGTGTGTGTATGTATGTGTGTCGACTTTTATAGAGTGCATTCAAGAACCTGTGAAAGCAATGCGAACACGACTATCAAAGTGTTCATGTATTTTACATTAGTCATTGACGCGATAGAAGTTGCTAATTAATAATTAATGACAGGCAATTTAATAAAAAAAAATTCTAATCGACGCTAAAAATCCTTTTCTTTATTAAGAGCTCAACGTCAAAGGCCCTGACACCCACACGATTTCGCTAAAAATTGATAGTAGAAAAATTGTAAAACACTCTTAGACACCTTAAATTGAGTTTTTCGGCAGCTATAAAGTCGTGTCGATCAATTTTTTAGTACTGTCTCTTCACGTAGCTTCAATAAACGTCATTCGGTTAAAGACGAACTTTACGTTCTTTTAGAACATTAGATGAAACACGGTCTTACATGTATGTGTCCATGTATGCATGAATGTATGTATTGTTAAATGCGTGCGTATTCTTGTTCATCAAGTCTTATCAAAGCCCAGGGTTAATGTCTCAACGTTTCTTATCATTAGACTTAGTTTCTTTCCAAATAAAAATCATGTTTTATCACATCAGCGCAATGCATCATAATAAGGTTTGCTCTTAACAGAGACATGTCACAGACCATATAGACCAGGGGTGGGCAACATGTATGTATGTATGTATATGTATGTATATGGCCATTTATTATAGCGCCTTTCAAGAAACTCACGAAGGCGCTACATAAGGCCCGCTGGCCGGGGCCGGCCCCTGGGAACCTTTGAACCGGCCTTTGACATATCTTTTATATTAGCATTGTACCTGGGCGCTGGGAACCTGTACGTTATCCTGCCGTACACGAATTTCTGGATTTCTGTACGTAGGCCGACATTAAAACACCTGTGTCTTATTTAAGGCTGCCAATCGTGTACGGACCATGGTCTATAATAATAGTAGAATTTTATTTCCTTGGCGACATCCTGCAGTTTTCAGGACCGTTGACGTCGACTTCAATGCACAGGACTGCAATGAATATTGCAAGCTCATCGTCAAATTTTCGTCGTTGATTAATATATTGCTCTGATAAAATCGCTTTAAAGGTGTTTAAGTAGAACATTGCATTATCCAACTGGTCATCAGTAATTTGCTATTAACAAGCGATCACGTAGCAAATGTAAATGTAGACTTTTTCTATAGCGACCGTGATTATAATCCGGCCTCTAGTCTAGTCAACTAGGTTACTCTCAATCATCAATGCTCCAACAACCTCTATGAGAGGCGCTTTATAAATGTTTGAATAGAATACAATACAATACAATATTTGTGAACAGTTCTTCTCAGAGATGAAACTAACAAAATGCAAACACATAGTAGGCAGACAAAAAGATGACAGTCACTGCAATGAACTTTGAATTGCCATTTCCAACATAAGGCTTGGATAAAGGAGGAGGGCGACGCTAATCATCTTTATTATAATACAGGGCCCTTACACCGTAAGTGACCAACCTTTCTGTTTCAAGGGTATGTGCTTTGGTCACGCAACGCTAAGTTCAAATAAATAACCTGAGTATTCCGGTGGCATTAATGAAGATGTTCTGGTTGATAGCGTCGACCGTGTCGTGGTTTCGAACCCCAGACACGAGGTCTTCGGCAAACGGAACAATCAATTTGCTGACGACGACTGGCAGACAATCGTCTGTCACGATCTTCTTCAGTTCCTAAGAACAATTAAGAACAATCAAATCAATTCATCTATAATTAGTCTTTGAGCCAACTCAGCCTTCCAATCTTCTGCAGTAGTCATAATGTATTTATTCATTGTGGACATTTGTATAGCGCTCCTTCAAGGTAACTTGATAACATACCATAAAATCGAACATCCCATGATACCCTAACTTGATAGTAACTAACAAATTAGTGTCTATTTAAGTAAGTAAGTAAGTGTGTTCTTTATTAAACGCTGGCAAACGCACGGCGCTGTACATACAAAGTTATCAAATAGTAGCGAATTGAGATAAACTGTTGAACAGATTTCTGTATTCGTATGAAATGTGATTTTATCTGACATTTAAAATTACAAGTGACTATCCGTTCTCCTCCGTAATATTGAAAATGCGGAATACAATATTTCAAAGCAGTAATGTTGGAAGCAATGAAACTCTAAGAGTTAAAATTAACTTAATTAATAGCAGTGAGAGATGTAAACACTTTTCCTATCGACGTCAACGGCCTTTGACACCCTAAGATGTCGTTGAACTCTTGTATCCAATTCTAGTCGAATCGCAAGGTCTTGTCCGTTGTACAAGATTACCCGTTAGTCTTGTTTAAAGATAAGGACTACGTCAACGGCCTTGGCAATACAACGTCTGATCGTGTGCAATTCAAAATTGCTACGCTGGTTTGGAAGGCTACGACTGGTTCTGCTCCGGACTACATTGCTGAACTGTGCCTTCCAGTTGGCACTCAAATTGGTCGGCGGGCTCTCCGGTCTGCCTCGCGAAATGACTTGATGATACCTTCGTTTCGAACCACCACCTGTGCTCGTCGGGACTTCTCGATTGCGGCGCCACGGATCTGGAACGCTCTTCCGCCGTCTGTGCGTGCTGCACGCGGCTATATAGTTTTCTCTCCACTCTTAAAGACGCATTTTTTCCAGCTGTTTGATGGCCACGTGTTGAGCGCTTCTGAGAGACTCTTAAGTGGCGCTTTATAAATGTTTTATTACATTACATTATACCCTTAAACAGTGTAATGTTGCGAAATTGATTAGACACCTTCAAATATGAAGTTTAAGACCGTATATAGGTCTCGTTTATTCATCCTGTGCTATGTCAATTGTCCATTCATATACCTTGAAATCGGCAGTTTAAGACCATAATATCTCGTTCTTTAAAGACGTTTCTTTTTCTCCGGGTTTTCGTGCTGAGAGTGCTTCTGAATAGATATTCTGAGAGAGGCGCTATATAAATCTTTAGCTACAATACAATATATATATATATATATATATAAGTCTCATTTTCCTTCAATCGCTGATGTGAGAGCGCAATACTCCATTCAGCTGAGGTCTCAAGACGAGGTCCTATCCGTCTGCACGTCGTCCTTGTATGCACATAGCCTCCCGCTGTCCATGAGGCAACAGAGCTGACCACAGCGCATCACTAGCGCGGAATAGAGAAGGGACCGAGCAGCTGATGAATAGGCTGAAGCGGATAGGTTTTCTTCTACTGTCTGCCCAGAATACGGAGCAACTGGAAGGGTAGGCTGACGTTGGCCTATGTAGGGCCGCTGCCTCCGATCCCTTCCACGTCCTAGAGACACCCTAGAAACATCTCTGAGTTAAGACATACATGTATATAGCAAGCAGCACAATATCCGTCCACGGGCTAATAGGTTCATGCTGCACCGAAAGATGACCGAAATTTTATGTCACCGTCCTCTGTTATATGAACATGTATTAATAACTGTGTTGGTCAGCTAGAGTCTTTTGGTCGGCCTGAGGTATTAAGTGAGTCCCGAAGCCCAATAATAGTAGTCAATCTGATGCACTATCTCTTCCGACCTACTGTTAATCAATAATAATAATAATTAATAATTCTTCCTTTATTGAAACAATCCGTTTGACACATCGCAACCGGTACAGTTTACAGTTATGCAATTGAAACAATTCACAAGAACACAATTAAATGACAGAAGACATAAATCTTAACTACTAACAGAACAGACAGCCTGCAATACACGGCGCTAATAGCAGCCTACAAAGCATGTCCGCCTACGGGACTCGAACTCAGTACCTCTCGCTCTCTACGCCGGATGTTATCAATGCGCTATCGGGCCCTCAAGGTGCGAATGTGTCAGCTTCAACATTTTCAATAAAATTAAAATTGGTTTATATATTTGCTCTAAGTTGAGGTCGATGTTAACTGCCCTGGCTGCCGCAAGATGGCGTCAAAAGTTGAAAATATTTCACTGTTCTCATAAACTGACCATGTTTTATGCTATACGAACGCTGAGAACCTTTCAGTCCGTACGACAAAAGATCGATGGTGTTGAGCAATTGTGAGTGAAGGGCTTTATCACAGTAACCCTCTCAGAAGAGGGCGATCGAATTCGTACTCTTCGCCTTACAACACGAGCTCTCTTAACCCTCCGAGGACTGAACTTTTTGTAGTCATTCTAGTACTATGAGGGGGTCTAGCAGACCCCTAGGTCTATTGTACTGTTTTGCATTGACTATCCAATTTTTTAATTGTTGTAACTTAAAATTAAAACAAGGAGACACTGCAGACACTTGTATATGTGTAACATAACAATAAAACTAATTACAAATACTCGGGTATGCGAAGTATTCACATACATGTGAATTTATCAGTTATGTAGCCTATCATTTTCAGTGGTACATTGTAGATAAACAAAACATGTAACAATGTAGTTTCATATATATCGCGTCTTAGCAGTAGCATATTATTCGGACAGAGTGATAAGTGCTATATAGATGTCCTTTTGGTCGTAATTACCTACAGTGCTGGTCAGCCTACTGGTCATTTTCCGTGGCACAATTGCAACAGCGACGAGACATCTTTACTCGTGAGTGTTCACCACATACGTGCTTTTCACAGCCATCGCAAAGTTGCTTGCTTTTACGCTTTCTCTTCGCTGGACACACATAGCAACAGCCTCTTCCAGCAATTGATCGCATTCCACGGACAATGGGTTGCACTTGTGACACATTGTAACCCATCATTTTCATCGCATCTGTAGTTACTGCACGAAGTCTCGTTGCATGCTGCTGACGATATTCCAAGAGGGGCTGACATAATTCTATACTTAGTCGCTTCAGCCACCAATGACGACGACGATGTAATGGCACGGGAGCTTGAAGATTTTCAATATTCCATACAGTATAGGCATTGTTACCAGCAACATCGACAACATTGAAAAACATCGCCAATGGCCAACGAAGAGTAGTTCTGCGGCAACTGTTGAATCTAACCTTCTGGTCGAGAGTGTCAACTCCCGCTTTTGTAGAGTTGTAGTATCTGACTATTTCTGGTTTACCATCTATGACGCTAGCATCGTGATGCATTGATGACAACAGGAGAACTGTCTTGTGCCGTTTAGGAACCCACGAAACCATAGTGAGCTGCTGATGATATGCAAACATTATCGATCCAGGTTCCCGCTTCTTGGCAGCAACTGGCAGTAACGCTGTCGGCAAATGGCGACGGTTTGCTTTGATTGTGCCTACTACAGTCAAGTTTTCAGTCAGTAGATTTTCACATAATTCGACATCAGTAAAAAACCTGTCCATTGTAACGTTACGCCCAGTATTCAGCAGTGGTTGTATCATTTCTTTGACAACTTTGCTTCCGAGATTAGTCGTAACCTGGTTTCCTTCCTTGCCAAGGTATGGCGCTGCGTTATAGCAGTAACTGTTCTTTGAGTCGCAGCAAGCCCAGACTTTTATACCATATCGTCCGGGTTTCGATGGCATATACTGCCTAAACACACATCTACCGCGAAAAGTCACCAGCTGTTCGTCTACTGTTACGCATTCTCCAGGTAAGTAAACAGTTCGACAGTTTGCAACGAACATCTCCCACACTTCTCGAAATGGTGCAAACCGGTCTAGGCCTCTTCTAACACTGCGAGTGTGAAAGTCATCAAAGCGAAGAAATTTCAACAACAGTTTGAAACGATCACGACTCATTACAGCTCGATATATAGGATGACTGGACAATGTCCACAACTCGTGCAATGTTTCCCTACTGGAGTGGCAAAGTCCTTGAAATATCAACAAACCGATTCCTGCTTCTACTTCCATTTCTTCCAATGGTTGAAAGCCATTGAAGCGCAGTGATATTCTCTTACTGGGATTCTGCTTGACATATTCTTCATACTTCATATTGGTACATCTAGTTACGTGTTTCACAATGTTTTCAGATAAAAACAATCTGAAAGTTTCAGCAATTGACTCTCGATTTTCGGCATGCACTTTTACACCTGGTGGTGGCCTCAGAACATCCCTTGCACTAGCACGTCCTTTCTTTTTCGAAATTGTTTTCGACCATTGTCTTCCTGTTCTCGATTTATAGCCATTTGCCGCATCTCCCGAAAACGACTGCTCATCATCAGAACTGCTGGTTGGAGACGACTGTTCTTCATGCAAACTGCACCGGTCTTCACATTCTAATGCAGAATTCGTCGAATTCTCACTGTTACGATCCAGATCTTTTGCAGTAGCAGCCTCAGGTTCGACATCGGAGTAATCGTCACTGTCGTCTGTATTGTCACTCATATGACCATCATCTTCATCATCAACGATCATCTTAGTAGCCTCAGCTAGCGAAAATCTACGTCTAGAAGTCATTATCTAAGTTTGTTTACGTATATCCTTCACGAAATAATACTGTAATGCTTATACTTTATCAAAAAATAACACCAAATCATTTGCTGCACATTGCAACCGCATGTGTTTTTAGCCTTATTTCTGGGTTATGTTGTTTACATGCCGTTTCCATGGTAACCATTATGAGAAACCAATTGCATTTTTATTACTTTAGCGCATTACTGGGCGAGCAACAAAGTCATAAAATATCACAACCAAACTCAATCGGATACTGAGTGAAATACTAAAAAAACCGGCCCGGGGTCTACTAGACACCCCTCATAGGCGTACGAGGGTTAACTATTAATCATTTGTAACCCAACGTCTAATGTGTGGAAGACTGCAATAATTTCTACGATTATCCTTATATAAGTTCTTATATAATTTCTACGCCTATTCTTATATAACTTCGGTTCACAGCATTTTAAAGGTGTCCAAGGGAGCGCTCTAACCAATCGGCTAACATGACACGTGTGAAATTGCATCCTATGTTTATATCTGTCTTTGCCAGTATCTTGAGATTGATACATTTTGTTAAATCATTTAGATTGTTTTTAAGGAGTTTGACAGACACTTAAGATGTCACTAAACACTGAAGACTAATAAAATTCTTAAGCACATCTTGAACACCGTTAAATCGTAACTGCGCCCTTTATAAAATCCTCATTTTCGCTAAACTGCAATTTTGATCACGTATTCGACTTGAACACTCTTAAGACACTTTATTGCCATTGTTGATCCAAAGCTTATTTTTTCAGTTGGCCTATTTACCATTTGTACTACATTCCTTCCCAGGTGGTCACCAGCGGGATCCTTGGCCCCTTTTGGGTCTCCTGAGTATCTATATTTGTCAGCCAATGTACTGACTTGTGTATTACTTGCTCTGTTATGGCTACCAAATAAAAAATCAAATTAAAAAACACCTTTAAATCGCGTCTTTACCTTCTTATAAATAACTAATTTTCGCAAACCTGAAGCAGCATCGTTGCGGTTTATCCTATAAGATTGAGCTCTGGAAGAAGGGTAATAATATGATTATTGGACCTATGTCAACAGTACGGTGAGAACTGTTCAAAGTAATTTCTGTCGTCATGATTCAACAGCCCTTGTTGCCATAAGATGCCGTTAAACCCTCAATTCATTCATCCGTCCTCTATTATCCATCCATCCGTTCTGCACAGTCTGCTTCCGCCAGTTAAGGTCACCGGTTACATATTACAACACAGGGACCATGACCAAGTCAAGTCATACCGTCTGCCGACAGTCTCATGAGGAAAACATTCACTATTAGGATACTTCATGTATGAACCATAACTTCATAATTATTTCTATTGTTGTCAACAAGCAATGTCTATCTTAAAATGGTAATTAAATCGTACACCGTACAGACAGAATCTCACTTATAGGCCATAATAGGGTACCGTATGAATTACTTAATGTTAATCAACGCAAACGGTTGTGACTTTTTGGCAGAGAATTGATTTATAATTGGCTTGAAGTCAAACGATCTTCAGGATGTCACTTGCAATCATCAGAGTATTTAGGTCGGATTTCCGGGTTGAACACCTCCCTTCCCCCGTCAAGAAAGAATTGTGCATTTATTTGGAAATACAAAAAACTTACCATTTACGACCATGTCCAAGGGATCCCCCCAAATATTGTTTCCTGGCCACGTTACTGCTTTCAATGCATATGAATGAAAAACCGTTTCAAACGCGGTTGTGCTGCGAAGCTGATTCTTAAGAATTTTCGATTTGGAAAATGACGTTCCTCAGTACAGCTGGTCACCATCATACACATTAAGACTCTCGGTGTCTTTCTAATTCATAGCCAAGAAGTGGAGGTAACGCATGCAGTAAGTTCTTCCTCGTCTTTTAAATCCGGTGCCCCTAATATCGTAGGCCTCTGACGACTGAAGAAGGGGCTCTGAAGAAGGGGTTGAGTCCTGTAGAGGGCCAGCTGTGTCCATGAATGAGGATGCGACGGACGATGAGGAATATTTGGGAGTAGGTAAGATCGTTGAAGCTGACGCTGTCTCGTGTGAGAACCCGGCTGGCAGTACATAATCCAGACGAGAGCTGATCGGGCGCCATGTCTTTGAACTGAATAGTGTCTTTCTTAACGATCAAGTGGGTCGCACTTATTTTAAGCGACCACAACGAGCGTAAGTTGTCAGCAGAATATCGAACAATTACCATGTAGGGCAGTGCTGTCCAACCTTTTTGACACCGCGGGCCACCGAAGAAGTAATTTTTGAAGCCGAGGGCCGCACCAGTCAACTCAAAAGCAGCGACTAAAATTTATTGAAATTTTTTAACTGTATTATAATTAATTATGGAGTTATCATAATGAATGCGTCTTGGGAACTGGATTTTGTGTACACATTGTCAACTGATAAGCCAAGTTACGAACAAATAGCTATGCAAGTAGGCCAGTGATTGTCTTTTACTTCATTTTAACAGAAATTACAAATATTTAGCGAGCTGTGGCGGGCCACTTAGAATCTGCCGGCGGGCCGCATGCGGCCCGCGGGCCACGGGTTGGACAGCACTGATTGTAGGGTATACGGACGACGTCAACGGCCTTGGCAACCGGAAGATGTCGTTAAACACTTCAATGTTGCGAAATTGTTTCGACACCTTTAAAACTGTGGTCCCAGATCATATATAAGTCTAATTTTTTTCGTTTGATCGCTGTTGTAATATCAATTCTCCATCAAGTTGACGTTGACGTAATGGCGCTGGCGGCCGCAAGATGGCGTTAAGTAACAGAAAAACACGAGCAAAAATGTTTCAAAGAGGCGTTAAATTGACAGAAGACGATGCAAAACCACGTAGAATAAGTTTTTGATAAAATAATAATTATTTACGTCATCAGCCTAGGAGCAACAGGCTGTTGGAACAGCTGTTTATTTTTACTCTATAGTATAATTTATTTCGCATTTCGTTCGATCGTTGATTTTAAAGAATTCGAATTGTTTAAAGTTACTTAATTTTCTAAATCGCAAGGTCGACGTTAACGGTTCTGGCGGTTGTACGAACTATTTGTTGGCTGTCTTTAGACACCTTAAATAGGAAAATAGAATCAATATATATATCTCTCAATTTCGCTTGATCGACGTTTCGCTTCAACCCTATCGTCTAAGCGTGGATGTACATTAAAGGTTCTGCTCTTAATAATAGAGATCCTGAGTGGCCGAGTGGGTAGGTAGCCCGCTCGTCACGCTGGCGCCCCGGGTTCGCTTCCCGGTCGGGTCGGTTTATCAGAGATTAATTTCTCGGATCTTTACTGCGGGTGGCTCGGTCGCAATTTAAACGTGGAGTACGAGGTTGCTTTCTGCCTCCGACACTAATTAGACATCTTCGATATGAAAAAGTGTCGTTAAGCCGAAACAATTTTTCTTAATAATAATTATAATAATAATAATAATAATAATAACAATAATAATAATAATAATAATAATAATAAAATAATAACAATAATAACAATAACAATAACAATAACAACAATAATAATAATAATAATAATAATAATAATAATAATAATAATAATAATAATAATAATAATAAATCCTAAATCAATTTTTTTCCAAATCCTGAGGGATCATTGATACCTCGGTAAAAAAAAAAAATAATAATAATAATAATATTTTCGTTTATTGAAACAATCCGGTTGACAAACCGCAACATTACTGGATGTTGTCCTATGTTGACCTTTTATGGGTTCTTTTAAGTATGCCAGCGGTTGATGTCTTGTGCATACGAGACTGGCGCAATGGAAGTTACCAATTACAGTTACAGGATGTTGTCAAAGTGAATACTTTGTTTTAATACACACACTTCAAATTTATTCATCCCATTCATTATACCTTGAAATCGGCAGTTTCAAACAACATAATTCAAACAACATAATTACACATATCTGACTACATGCGTCATGAGCTCCACTGGCTTCCAGTTGCTGATCGTGTGCAATTCAAAATTGCTCCGCTGGTTTGGAAGGCTACGACTGGTTCTGCTCCGGATTACATTGCTGAACTGTGCCTTCCAGTTGGTACTCAAATTGGTCGGCGGGCTCTCCGGTCTGCCTCGCGAAATGACTTGATGATACCTTCGTTTCGAACCACCACCTGTGCTCGTCGGGACTTCTCGATTGCGGCGCCACGGATCTGGAACGCTCTTCCGCCGTCTGTGCGTGCTGCACGCGGCTATATAGTTTTCTCTAAACTCTTAAAGACGCATTTTTTCCAGCTGTTTGATGGCCACGTGTTGAGCGCTTCTGAGAGACTCTTAAGTGGCGCTTTATAAATGTTTTATTACATTACATTACATTACATTACATAAGTCTCATTTTCCTTTAATCGCTGATGTGAGCGCGCAATTCTCCACTAAGCTGAGGTCCTTTTCGCGGCATATTTGTTTATATAATTATTTGCTTTAAGATGAGGTCGACGTTAACGATCCTAGCAGCCGCAAGATGTCGTCAAAAATTGAAAATATTTTCACTGTTCTCAAAAGCCGACCATGTTATGCTATACGAACGACAACAACGATAAAAATGTCAGTAACCTTGCAGAAAACCTATTGCCTGTTTTTACTTATACGGCGAATATCAGACTTAAAAGAGGTGTCTAAGAAGTTTGAACAGTTCTCACCGTTCGTATGGCATAACATCTTATTATTAATCCAATATTTAACGACATCCTATAGCTACAAAGGCTGTTGACGTCTTTAAAATTGTTGATGTATTTCCGTTCATTTTCTTGTAATGTTCTCACAAATGTTCTTTCTCCTTTCTCGTCTTTGATTCCGTTTCTGATAAGATGCTGACGTATTTAAAGTTTCTGACGATTTAAGTTCATTTTCATATAATTTCTATCAACAGTTTTCTTTTTCTTTTCTTGGCTTTGATTCCGTTTCTGATAAGATGTAGACGTATTTAAAGTTTCTGACGGATTAAGTTCATTTCCGTATAATGTTAATAACTGTTTTCTCCTCAATCTTATTAACAATATTAACAATATTTGATAGATACATATTATTTGATTTGATACATATTAAAGTATTGTATCTCCGTTATGTTTGGCCCATTGGCTCTTTTTATTGTAATTCTTTTTTAACATCTTTTTTCCTTTTTTTTCCTTTTTCTCCTTTTGTTTCTTTTTTTGGTGGCTATTTCAGCTCTTTTTTGGCTATATCAGCTCTTTTTTTGGCTATATCAGCTCTTTTTTTGGCTATTTTAGCTCTTTTCAAATATGTTTACAAAGTTATTAACAGTACTTCTTTAAGTTTTCTAAAATAACATGTAATGCTATTTGCAAACAGAAATTCAACACAGATGTGTAATATATATACATGTATTATATACACATTTTATTTTAACATACATCTATTTACAAGAATGCATGTTAACAATTATTTACATGACAGAATACTTAATTAAACATTTCATTAAACATTTTCCTATGAAACAATGTAATATCATTAGAAAATGCAATGAAATAATGAAATGACCATTAATCACACATATTTTGTGTTTATTGGTATTTTAATCATAAGGAATGTGTTCAACTATATGTTTGTAATAGATTTGATCTGGCATAACATCGCTCATGTATTTTTTTAAATATCATTAAATATTTGCGTGGTTTTGTATTGTTGTGGCCGAGCCATTGACTGTCATTTGATAAAACCGGAAATTCGAAAGATCTAAGTTTCTCTTAACCTACAACTATACCCAAAACAGTGAGAACTGAACAGAAATGTTTTCAATAAAAGCTAAACTTTAGAGTAATGATGAATAGCAGTGGTCAAATGGCAGCCGCAAGATGTCGTTAAATACTATAGTTTTGCAAAATATACTATGGTCAGTTTAGACACCTTTAAATCGGTTTTATGGGTTCTATATAAACTCATTTTCTTTAATCGTTTCTCGCTGAAAATGTTCTAAAATATTCTTAAGGTCGACGTAACTGCAAGATGGCGTTAAGTAAATGAAAAACCCTTGCAGTAGTTTGTGCCAGAGGCGTTACATAAATTAACATAAATTTCGGCCTCAAACGCTAGCTGCATCTAGCCTTCACGTGGATTTACCCTGCTGTCCAAGGTGCCCACAAAGGGTCCAATATGTTCCCAAATTCAGGTACGTATATTTCGCATTTCGTTCGATCGCAGATTTTAAAGAATTCGATTTTTTTTCTAAAGAGTCGTTTAAAGTGACTCCGTTTCTTAAGCGTTGCAAGAGGTCGTTACACAATTTTGTGCAACGATTTACTTTAGGTTGTCTTCGCCACCTTAATATCAGAACATTCAGATCATGGTGTAAGATTCAGTTGTTATATTCGCATGTATGCTTTGTTTTGACTGGGCCATTGACTGTTATTCAACATGAAGTTCGAAATATCTAAGTTTAATTGTACCTACATCTACGCGTATAACAGTGAGTCCTTTACATAATTTTTTCTCCATAAAAACCAATCTTTCAAGTAATAACGAATAGTAGCAGTGAGCAATGTCCAAACTTTCCAATCGCCGTCAAATGCCTTTGAAACCATTATAGGCATAAGATGTCGTTCAAATGAAGGATTAAATTTCCATTCAGTCTCAAGGCCTTCTCAAATGAACAACGTTACTTAACATGTATTACTCTAATGTAAGGTTACGTTAACGATAACGGCCGTGGCAGCCTCAGGATATCGTTAATTATAATTTTGCTAAATACATTATGCTCAGTTTAGACACCTTCAAATTGATTGTTTCAGACCCTATATAAGTCTCCTTTTCATTAAAGGTTCCACTTCGCTCAATATTTATAGAGCGCTCACAAAAGCGAAGTCGCGGGAACCAGCCAATTCACAGGCGTTTAAACAAAACAGAATCGATAGGCAGAGGTCAAAATCCAGAGAGTCAGGCAGGCAGACAGTCAGACGGCTAAAGTGGGTGATGTTTATAGTTGAAATGGCAAGGGAGGAGAAGAGAAGGAATCGGGATAGGATTTATGAAAAAGCAGTGTTTTCAGTTTTGATGGAAGACCTGTGGAGAGATAGTAAAAGGTGAGGATTGGTGAGTTCGTGGGATGAATCGTAGGTAAGTAAGTAAGTAAGTGTATTCCTTATTTTACCAATTGCTAACCGCATTTTTGGGTACAAAGCAGTTACTTTTGTGGTTTAGGGAAGCCTAATATACCCTAACAGTCGAAATATGCCAACTTTCCCTGGCGTTAAACTGCCTTATAAATCATCCGCATTATAAATGTTCTCTGTGCCAAACTGAAAATGAGCTCCTGGAAGCAGTAGGTTTCCTTCCAACTTTTGTGTAAAGTGAAGTCGACATCACCAGCTTTAGCGGCCGCAAAGATGTCGTTAAACACTTTAATGGCGTGACGTATACATGAACCTCAGTTTAGACACCTTAAAATGAATTATTACAGACCTTATATAATTCGCATTTTCGTTCAATCGTAGGTGAACGCCGGAGTGACTATTAAGTTGGGGTCAATGTAACGATCATGGAGGCCGCAAGATGGACATAAGTAACAGAAAAAAGAGCATTAGTTTGTTCAAAAGAGGCGTCACATGAATTGACAAATACTCGTAGAATAAGTTTAGGATGGTTGCTTCAACCGTTCATTCGCTGATCATGTACCATAATATCTATGTGTCTGTCTCGGTCTGTCTCTGTCTGTCTGTCTGTCTCTGACTCTGTCTCTGTCTGTATGTATATATCTGTCTATTCCCTGTATCTCTATGTATCTCAGCCTCTGTCTCTCAGTCTCTGTCTCTCTGTCTCTGTCTCTGTCTCTCTGGCTCTGGCTCTGTCTCTGTCTCTGTCTCTGTCTCTGTCTCTGTCTCTGTCTCTCTCTCTCTCTGTCTGTCTCTCTGTCTCTCTCTGTCTCTCTCTGTCTCTCTGTCTCTCTCTGTCTCTCTGTCTGTCTCTCTCTGTCTCTCTCTGTCTCTCTCTGTCTCTCTCTCTCTCTCTCTCTCTCTCTCTCTCTCTCTCTCTCTCTCTCTCTCTCTGTCTGTCTGTCTGTCTGTCTGTCTCTCTCTCTCTCTCTCTCTCTCTCTCTCTCTCTCTCTCTCTCTCATCTCTCTCTCTGTATGTCTGTAGGCTTTTATATAGCGCATTTCAAGTTTTCCAGTCTTTTGCATTCGTCATCGACGGAATGCTGCTAAATTAATTAGAAGCTATTATTTTGATAAAATTTCTCATCTCAACGTAACTTATTGCTTTCCTTTATGGCGGAGTTTAATTTTTTTTTACTTGCTAGTGTAACTCCGCCACTGTTCGCTTTTTGACAGTGCCAGTCCCAAGCCTGGATAAAGGAGGAGGACGACGCTAATGGTCTTTGTTACCACACAGCTAGTCGTTAAACAGAAAAACCACCAATCGCTAGTGTGTGAAGCAAATTATCGATTCATTTGAGGTCGATGTACGCCCAATCTGTCCGATTATAATAAATAATAGCAGAGGGAAATGTAAAGACTAGGGCTGCGGATTTTAACGATTAATTAATCGATTAATCGTTAAAACTGTTAATCGATTAATTTTGGCTTGTTCGATTAATTTTCGATTAATTTTCTAACTTATTTTATGACGTCAACCGACCTATTTCCTGAGTAAACAGTATGGCGAACAGTAATAATGTGATACATTTGAGTTTAAAATTAAGCGATCATTTTTGCATTTAAGGTAAATGCTGAGGGAAAAGTCGAAGATGGCGAAATTATAGAAGATTTTTGTAGATAGAAGGTAGTTACAACTACTCCTGTGAAAGGTAAGGTCGACGTTAACGGTCATGACGGCCGCAAGATGTCGTTAAATATTATATTTTAGAAATATGTCATGCCCTGTTTAAACACCTTTAAATCAATTATTTTAGACTGTATATAAGTCGCATTTTCGTTTCAACACTATTCTGTTTTGGGAAATCCTGATCATCCAGTCAGAGCTGCATATCAACCTCATTGGACTAATGAATTCAGGACATTTGGTCATAAGGATGAATCCACTTACACACGAACACAAGACTTTTTCTCTTCACTTAACCTTCCTTTTCAGGCGCCCACATTTCCTACAACTCCTCCTTGGTTAAATAATGACATTGAGGTTGATATAACTCTTCACAAATCAATAAGTAAGAAAAACGACAATCCTGAACTTATCCGTCTTATCTCCATGGAACACATGAGCAGATATAAAACATGCACACATATATTCACAGATGGTCTAAGGCTGGGGATTTGGTTGGTGCTGCTTACACAATCCCTATCCTTAATTTAGATAAGCAAATCCGTCTCTGCAATAGCTCTAGTATTTATGCCGCCGAATTAACTGCTATCAAGGAAGTCTTTTGTTGGATATCAGAGAATGAAAATCAAGAACTTAAACATTTTGCTATTTTTTCTGACTCTTTAAGTGTTCTTATGTCTTTTAGAAATTCCTTGTCAAGCTCCAGACCAAACCTTTTACAAGAAACATTAGGAGCATTTAATAAAATTAAGATAAGCAAAGTACATTTGATTTGGATCCCTAGTCATGTAAATATATTAGGTAATGAAAAAGTTGATGCTTTAGCAAAACAATCACTCAGTTTGCCTATTATTAATTCAACAAGTTATCTAGAATTGCAAGAAGTCTTTTCAATTATAAAATCGCATGTGGTAAACGAATGGCAGAAGAAATATGATAGTGATTTCAAGGGTCAACATTATAAGTATATATGTCCTACGGTGGACACAAACATCAAATTTGTTGACTTTAATAGAAAGAAGGAGGTACAGATTTCAACTTATTTCAAGATTAAGATTTAACACTGAATTTTGTTACATTGTAAGGATTTATTTTGACACCTTTAAATGGTGTCGTTTGGACGTTAAATTTCTCGTTTTCATTGTATGGTATACATTGTGAATTGTCGTCAACGGCCTTTGATGTCATATGACGACGTTAAACCTTGTTCTAAATAAAAAAAAATCGCCTATTAAAGTGTAATCCTCCATTAAGTTGAGGTCATTTCCTCCTGCGTGTCATCCATGCACGCCCTCCGATTCCTGTGCACATGCTGTCGAGGTAACATGGATGACCACAGTCGCATCAGTAGCAAGGGTTAGAGAATGGACCGATCAGCTGATGAATAGCGGAGAGGTTTTCTTTCGTCCTCTGCCGAGAATGCGGAGCAACTGGAAGGATAGGCTGACGTTGGCATAGTTAGGGCCGCCACCTCCGATCCCTGCCACGTCCTAGAGACACCTTATGCACCTCTCTATGTTAAGACATAGAAAGCACAATGTCCGTGTTCCTGCTGCCGCGGAAAGAGCACCGAAATTTTATATCACCATCCTCTGTTAGATAAAACTGGACATGTATTAATAACTGTGGGGTCAGAAAGAGTTTCTCTGCCTAAGTATGTCCTGACGTCAAATAATGGTGGCACCCATCTATTTTTACATGATATTATTGTAATTCAAGTTGAGGCTGTGTCAGCTTGAGCATTTTCAATAAAACGAATATTGGTTTATATATTTGCTTTAAGTTGAGTTCGACGTAAACGGCCCTGGCAGCCGCAAGATGTCGTCAAAAGTTGAAAATATTTTCACTGTTCTGATAAGCCGACCATGGAAATTAAGTAAGTAAGTAAGTAAGTAAATCCTTTATTGAGAAGCACTAGCAAACGCACAGAATGAACATGGCAAGATTAATACATTCAAACAATTAAACAAAAATTTATATATGCAATCAATGAATTGAAAGAGAAGCTTTATTGTACATAACGGGGAACATAGATGAAGAACAGATGAAGAACAGATTAAGAACAGATTAAGAACTGTTTAATGCAAATATAAGTGCTGAAAACTGTTCAGACCATACGACAGAACATCGATGGCGCTGAGCAATTGTGAGTGAAAGTCCTTGCTCACGGTCCCTACACAGTAACCGTCTCAGAGGAGGAGGATCGAATCCATAGTTTTACACTCCGTGTCACAAGACGAGCTCTCCAATCTCCAACTATGATCATTATTGTAACCTAAGCCCTGTTGTATTGAAGATGACAATCGTGCCCCATCCTTATATAACTTCTGTTGACTAGATTTTAAAGGTGTCTAAGGCGACCGCTCTAACCGATTGGCTATCGTGACACGTTCGATACTGCATCGTCTGTTTCTATCCGTCTTTGCCGGTGTCCTGAGATTGACACATTTAATTAAATCTATTAAATTGCATTTCAGGTTTTAAAATCCGCGGCACCTACAAGATGTCACTAAACACTGAACACTGATAAATTCATAAACACTGCTTATAGACACCGTTAAATCGTTTCTTTCCATTCCTATAAATAGCTAATATCGGTTAAATGCCAATAAGTGCCTAGAGAGTCTTTTCTAATAAGTAAGTAAGTAAGTAAGTAAGTATTTCCTTTATTGAGAAGCACTAGCAAACGCACAGCACTGTACATAGCAAGATTAATAGGCTACATTCAAACAAATAAACAAAAAATTTATATATACAACCATAGAATTGAATGAGAGGCTTTATTGTACAGAGGAAGAAGAGATAGAGCTATGTAATGTAATGTAATGTAATGTAATGTAATGTAATGTAATGTAATGTAACAAGACATTTATATAGCGCCACTTAAGAGTCTCACAGAAGCGCTCAACACGTGGCCATCAAACAGCTGAAAAAGTGCGTCTTTAAGAGTCGAGAGAAAACCATGTAACCAAATGCAGCATTAGTGGCACGCACAGATGGCGGAAGAGTATTCCAGATCCGTGGCGCCGCAATCGAGAAGTCCCGACGAGCACATGTGGTGGTTCGAAACGAAGGTACAATCAAGTCATTTCGCGAGGCAGACCGGAGAGCCCGCCGACCAGTTTGAGTGCAAACTGGAAGGCACAGTTCAGCAATGTAGTCCGGAGCAGTGCCAGTCGTAGCCTTCCAAACCAGCGCAGCGATCTTGAAATTAACACGATCAGCAACTGGAAGCCAGTGTAGCTCACGCCGCATGTAGTCGGATATGTGTGAATATTTCGGCAGGTCAGCCAGAAGTCTGGCTGCTGCATTCTGAACGAGCTGAAGTTGACGAATGCGGAACTCAGGGAGGCCCAGGAGGACTCCATTACAGTAGTCAAGACGTGTGAGAACAAAAGAGTGTATTAGCACAGCCGCGGCGTTCAGCGAGAGCGTCCTCCGTATAACTCGGATCTGTCTGAGCTCGTAGTAACTTGTCCTTGAGATATGTGTCACATGATCAGCCATCGTAAGCCCACCATCAAGAAGCACCCCAAGATCCCTCACGACATCACAGGACTGTCCACCAAGGGATGCTGATGCAAGGGCATCAATCCTACAACGTGAACGTCTTGTACCGAACCATATAAACTGTGACTTAGTCGGGTTGAGTCTGAGACGATTGGCAGTCATGCACCATCGCAAGTGCACAATGCATTTGTTGTGCGCACACCACCGAGTCCTCAGGTCGACAGGACAAATATAGTTGAAGGTCATCATCAGTCCCAAGCCTGGATAAAGGAGGAGGGCGACGCTAATGGTCTTTGTTACCACACAGTGGTCGTTAAACAGTAAATAGGCAACGGTCCTGTATTCGTATCGTATCGTATCGTATTCAAGTATTTGTAAAGCGCCTCTCGTAGGGTGAACCGTTCAGAAGCGCTCCCAGTGTGCTAAGCCCCGTGAAAATAAACAGGTTTTGAGAAAAGCGAAGGAAGAAGAGAGACTGCTAGAGAGAATTTTAGAGCGAACAGAAGGAGAAAGAGCATTCCAAAGAGAGGGACCAATTGAAAGAAAGGAACGAGCCTGAGCCATAGCAGTTCTACTACGGGGAACCAAGAGGTCAAGTCTATTGCAGGAACGAAGTGGACGGTGGGAGGAAGCTGAGTGAGGCCGAAGAATTACACCAACCAGATATTGAGGGGCAAGACCCTTCTGAGCCTTGAAGATCAGAGAGGATTTTAAATTGTATGCGAGCATGCAGAGGGAGCCAATGAAGTTCGTCAAACATAAAGGTAGAGATGTGAGAGTACCGGGGAAGGCGGGCTATCAGTCTAGCAGCTGTGTTGAGGACCGACTGAAGAGGAGAGAGACGAATCTTAGGAAGACCAACAAGAAGGGAATTGCAGTAGTCAATCCGAGAAAATACAAAAGCATGAACTAAAGTTGTGAATATGGAGGAGGAGACAGAACGACGAATGACCCTGAGACGCCTTAAGTGAAAATAGGAGGAGCGTGTGAGATTAGAGATGTGGGAAAGATAAAAACTGCTAAAAATAATTAAGAACTTCTTTTAGGAGTTACTTTCGCTTTATAAATAAAGATGAGCGCTTGTGTAAATTTATCGTGTACGTTATTTCCCAGTTACAGTGAGAACTGATAAAACAATTGAACACCTCTTTTAAGGGTGCTATTTGCCCTATAAATAACTAAACCAATTCTGGAAATTAAACGCATAAGTTTTTCAAGAGGTGAGAAATGCTCAAACAATTAAACACCTCCTTTAAGGGTGATATTCGCCATATAAATAAAAGCAGATGGGCTGTGCTTAATCTGCATTATAACAGATTCTGTTCATTATGAAATACGAACTATGAGAACGATTCAAAATAATTTCTGTCAATGTCAACGGCCTTTGGTGCCATCAGAAAGATTTCGTTGAACTCTCCATCCATGTTTTAATAAAATTATATCTCCGTAAGTTTCCCACGAGTCTCACTTTCTTTTGCGTTACTCCACAGAGCATGACGAGACCAAAACTGATTATTATGTTGAAGAGAATGTCGACTCTGTGTGGAAGCCGTAAGATGCGGCCAAACACCGGATGATGGTATTAACAGTTCTTCTGCTCCCCTTCTTGCTACTACATCTACTACTGCCACCAGTCCACCACCATCACCAACGCCACCACCACTACCACTATCACTTCTACTACCACCACCACCCCTAACTTCATTTTTTTAGACACACCCTACTGGGCATGTCCCCCATGGTTTACTCCCTCCAGTTCATGAATCACAATAATACTCTTTACGGCCTCGTCCTCACAACCGTGAAATTCCACGTTCTGACCTCCTCACTAGAAAGGGGATTCCTTTCCAGGATGCTTTATACTTATTAACATGTTTTAGAACTTTACTATTCAATATTATTACTATACATTATTATTACTTCTATGTGTTATCTTACATTCTATTTCGATGTCCCATTGTGCGTTTGCTAATGGAGTAATAAAGGCTATACTTACTTACTTACTTACTTACTAACTGATCTTTGGGCAAAACCAATGAGATATATTATTAACGCTAGACGGAACGTGACGTATATTCCCTTTGCACATATTTGAAGCCACAATCATATATATATATATAATAACACCTTAAAGAGAGTTCCGCAGTTAATGGAAATTGAAATGACGCGGCGTTTTGAATGGTTGAAATTCGATCGTTTCGCCATTTTGTATACCGTTAGTTGACCCTTAGGCTATACAGTATATACAGGTCCTTGCAGGTAACGGTATGCCGCTATGAATCGGCGGCCTCAAACATAGATAGCAGATGCTCGCTCTAGTGATATATTTATATATTATACATCTCTATGGGCAAAACACAACTATGAAAGACTTGCAATTTATAGCACTTAGCGCATGTCTGTAGTTATAAGGCAAATACCATACTTAAAAGAGGTATCTAATAAGTTTGAACAGTTCTCGTACGGCATAACATAGCTCTTAACTTTACAATAGCCTACTATTGTAGGCCAACATTACATATCAGCAAAGCACAGAGTTTAACTACATCTTATTGAAACAAAGGCTTTTGACGTCGACAGAAATTACTTCGTATGACGTAATACAGAAGTTAGCGGTTATTATTATTCCAAAAGTTTAACTCGTCGTATGGCTCCCGGTTCACCGTCTTATAACTACTATCCCTTTAAACGCTTCTCGTGCAATTGGTGCCGGTGTCAGTGGTGTCACTGTCAATAAAAATCCCTCGTCTTTATCACCCCACTTTCAGAAGCTCTAGGGTTTAGGTAAATGAAACGAGGTCAATGTACGAATGCGAAATCAGACAACGCCCATTGACTGTTATTCGGCATAACCGATAGTTCGAAATATCTAAGTTTCACTGGTACAGTAGCCTACCTACATCGACGCCTATTATAACAGTGAGAAATTTTTTAAATTCCCATAAAAACCTATTTTTAAAATGAATAATAGAAGTGAGAAATCTTAATAATAATAATAATAATAATAATAATAATAATAATAATAATATTAATAATAATAATAATAATATTATTATTATTATTATTATTATAATCGGATGGGGCCGCAGCAGGGGGACCCGCTTGGACCCCTGCTGTTCTGCCTGCCACTGCAGCCGACGCTCCGGACGATGCAATCCCAGTTCAAACTGGGATATCTCGACGACCTTTCCTTGGGTGGAGGCGTGGACGATGTACGCCAAGACTTAGCAAAGGTCAAAGAGCTTGAATCGACACTCGGAATCTCACTAAACCGAAACAAATGCGAAGTCTACACGGAGACCGAAGCTAATGAGGTAGAATTCAAGGACTTCACAGGACGGAAAAAGGACGAATTGACCCTGCTGGGCTCCCCGCTGGTCAGAGGGGTGGCACTGGATGAGGCTCTTCAAAAGCACAGCGACGCTCTAGACCGAGTACTGAAGGACCTCATGGACCTCCAGGCACAAACAGCACTCCTGTTGCTAAGATCATGCTTCGGTGCGGCTAAAATGACATACCTGCTGCGGACCTCACCGTGCTGGGACCATCCGCTCCTTGAAAAAATGGATCTCCAGATGAGAACAGGACTAAAGAAGATCCTCAACTCCGAACTAGATGACATGCAGTGGTTACAGGCTTCGCTCCCGATCAGAGATGGAGGACTCGGAACCAGACGGATATCGATGCTGGCAACTTCAGCCTATTTGGCGTCAGCTGCGTCGACCGTCTTGCTCGTGGGAGCCATCCTGGACGTGGAGGATTGGTGCGATATGTATAGAGATGAAATGATGGAATCTCGCAGAGATTCACTTCCGGCGGTGATGGAACCAAACCCGGTACAGCAGAGAGCCTGGGATCGACCGCTGATAGATAAAGACAAGATGAGAGTTTGGAATGGATGCTGCGACCCACTTAGCCAGGTAAGACTGCGAGCATTGATGGCCCCACACGCCGGAGACTGGCTCGGAACGATCCCTTTGACAGCATGTGGATTGGCATTAGATAATGAGGCCGTCAGAGTTGCTGCCAGATTACGCCTCGGACTAGCGCTGTGTGCACCACATCGATGCCAGTGTGGAGAGATGGCCGACCAGGGTGGACATCATGGACTGGTCTGCAGAAGGTCGGTGGGAAGAGCAGCCCGACATGCCGCTCTCAATGACATCATTTGGAGAGCTCTCTCGAAAGCGGACATTCCCAGCTCAAGAGAACCACCTGGATTGATCCGCACCGTTGGCAAGAGACCGGATGGAGCCACACTGATTCCATGGGCAAGAGGCAGGTACATGGGACGCAACAGCCATCCACACGTGCGCATCCTCGTATATCCACCTGACGGCTTCAGCAACAGGAGGGGCTGCAGAACAAGCGGCGGAACGCAAGAGCACCAAATATGCATCCCTACCTGCGACGCACGATTTCATCCCCGTGGCCATTGAATCACTGGGCCCCATTAATAGCACAGGACTGGCGTTCCTACAGGAGCTGGGCCGCCGCATGACGGAGGCAACGGGCGACCCCCGTGAGACAACTTATCTCTTCCAACGCTTGTCGGTTTGCACACAGCGCTTTAACGCCGTCGCTTTCAGGGGTTCTTTTGAGCAGCACGTTGGGGACGAGAACCTTTAACACATTTCTATAAAAAATAAAATAATAATAATAATAATAATAATAATAATAATAATAATAATAATAATAATAATAATAATAATAATACATCGGGCGAAAAAATAATAATAATAATCTTCGTTTAATTTCAAACTGACACAACGCAGTATGATTACAAATCAGTATGAACGGATGATCACGAGTTATTACAGGAGTCGAATTTAACTGTATACGGCAGCCATGCAAGGCGCCCATCACGTCCTACATCTCATTTTACCAACGCGCCATCTCGCGAATGAATAGGCTGAGTGGACCTTTTGGGAGGGTACGTGAAGCGATCCCGCTTCTACTACTCTTCACGCCACTGATGTTACCACTACTCTATGAACGCCCTGTCCCATGTCCAAACTTTCCTATGGACATGAAATGCGTTTGATATCATAAGATGTCGTTCAAATGTTTGGATGCAATTTCAATCCCACGTTACAAATTACTCTTGTGTAAGGTTAGGGCGGCCGCAAGGTGTCGCAAAATACTATAATAATTATTTTGCGAATTTTGCTCAGTTTAGACACCTTTAAATTGATTATTTTAAACCATATATAAACCTAATTTTCGCTCAATGGTTGTTCGTGAATATATGTGTTCGTGAATATATGTGAATATATGTGAATGCGTTATAAGTTTGTTATTTTGAAGCCATTTGTATATTATTATACTAACATTGCTTGTTTGTAATGATTGATTACCTATATATGTAAACACTTATAACTAAACTAAGAATTTCATGTCAAAATAACATATATAATAAAATTTAATAACCATTAAACTGAAATCAAAAATTAAAAGTGAAAGATTAAGAATCTCAGGTCAAATTACAATACTCTCTTCTATTCATATCTTTAACATATGATAAAGAACTGCTGTTTTCAATGTATGCCTATGCATGTATTTTAATTATGACGTCTGGTTGCATTGAATGAAAAAAGTTTGAAAATTAAAAATTAAAATATAAATTTCATATAATAATTTCATGTTTTGTAAACTTCATAATTGCAGGTTTTGTAAACTTGAAACCAATGATGTTATATAATTGAATAGCTGGATTGAAATCTCGTGTACTGTACATTATTGCTGTTTATCAGGAATCTTTTCATTTTACATTGAACAATTTATGTGTGATAATTGCTGCAAAACAGTGTATAATTTTCCTGAAAGACCGTCTTACAGTATGTTATCTTATGCAAGTAACATTGAAATTAGTAGATGAACTATAATATTATGCTACTAAACAATGAATATTAGTGACATTGTAAAGTACTGTTTAGATGCCTCTAACTCTATCAGTTTTGTCTCAACTGTATTGTACATAATTTTTGAATTGTCGTCAACGGCCTTTGATGTCATATGATGACGCTAAACCATGGAATAAAAAAATGGTTGTTCGTCTACGAGATCTCTGACTAAGCAAAAATCGGTAATAATGGTCCTGGCGGCCGCAAGATAACGATAAGTAAATGAAAAACACGAGCAGTAGTTTGTTCCCAAAAGGCGCTATAGAAATTGACAAAATACAGTAGGCTACAATAATCCACGTAGAATAAGTTTTGCACAAATAAGTAAAGTAATTCGATTTGGAATCTTTGTTGGCTAGTTGCTGTTTAAGAATACGTTGTCATAAAAATATGATTAGCGTCGCCCTCCTCCGTTCTCCAGGCTTTGGACTGACACTACCGCAGGTAGGATTGTGGCGTAGTTATTTGAAACTTCCATATATGCTCACTGCTCAGTCTAGACACCCCTTCAAATCGATTTGTTCAGATTTTATATATAGTATTTAATCGTTAAGACTTTGCTGATTGGAATTTCTTTTAGACATGGCGGTTTGCGGCAGCCCCAAAATGGCTTTTAAGTAAATGAAAGCACAGTATTAGTTTTTCAAGGCCCATATGATGAAAAAACTTAATGCAATACAAAATTACGTATAATACCGCCTTAAGTAGATAAAGTAAGTAAGTAAGTAATTATTGACCCATTATTAAATACTTTGCCGCGCAAAGGTCACCGAGATTGTCTGAGGGCGCGGATAGTCTTCATAAGGCCAATGTGCACTTAACTTTCCTGCAAATCATGAAAGTAAGGAGAAATAGTGAGTTTTGAGCCGCTTTTGAAGGAAGGAAGTGCAGATTGAGCTACGAAGAGAAAGTGGTAGTCGATTCCGTTCCTCTCAGCTAGAAGACCTGTACCTGATGATCGCAGGCAACGAGGAGGGATGTAAGG